>ML830553.1:0-14680 GCA_009831015.1 Picea engelmannii | reverse complement strand
TACCTGGCCCTCTACCAGCTCTGCCTAAAGAAATAATGAAGTAAACACTTAGAAGTCTTTGACATACACATACTTGAAGTTTGATATCTTGCGGAATAAGACAAATAACTTTTTGCAGCTGAATAGGTGATTATGTGTGTATGAAAGTTATGTAAATTTGTTGTTTAACACTTTATATCATTTTTGTTTAGCATTTCATCTTCAGAAAATAAAGACATCCAAATGATAAAGCAGTTCACCCCCTCTCTGGGCTACATCTGTTGGACCAAACCTCCCAAACTAGGCTTGTCCTCTTGTATTAAAAATGCTACAAAGGCTAATACAAGAATAAGAGTGTCTTGACAGACAGATCTGATTGTAAATACAGAATTAGAAGCTAGGAATTAGCTAAACATGCTCTTTCCCAAACACTAAACAGTGAAATTGTACCTTATACAGTACTTTCCCCAATTGGCCCTAGTGGCCCTTTAATCTTGCATGGAGAATTTCGAGGTGAAGATGACCTCAAATGGTTCTGAAACCTCTGCCATCAGACTCAGAAGGTCGAAAATAGCATACATAGGCTTTTGAATCACCAAAAATGGATGAACAGAGCCTCCAAACAGCTCAAGCACTGAAATGGCCCTGGTGGCCCTGAAAGCTTCCCTGAAGCTAAACAATGAGAAGAATGCCTCAACAGGAAAAACGAGCTGTAGAAATAGATTCAGAATGATGATAAACTTCAGGAATAACCTTCGTTCCACATTCACTGGCTGCACAATTCCCAATGCAGCTCCCAAACTGATTTGGCCCTAGTGGCTCCTGGAACTTCCACGAAGCAAAATCACCTGCAAATGACCTCATATGGCTCTGAAACCTATGCCAATGGCTTCATAAGG
Organism: Picea engelmannii; assembly: GCA_009831015.1. Classification (NCBI taxonomy): domain Eukaryota; kingdom Viridiplantae; phylum Streptophyta; class Pinopsida; order Pinales; family Pinaceae; genus Picea; species Picea engelmannii. The sequence continues at coordinate 13,802 of ML830553.1, read as the reverse complement.
TCGAAGAGACCCAAAATCCACCAAAATTTCGTCCACAAAGGTTTCCTCTAGCCCGAGATATCTCAATAACTAACTCCCCCCTCTTTTCCTCAACAAAACTCCACCAAATTCGGAATAGTGGGAGTTAACCTCACTAAAAATAGCAAGAAAATCAAAATTGGCGGACTCCGCCCCAAAAAACGCGCCAAACTGTTTGCAAACCGTGGCATTTAACGGTTAAACATTGGAATGTGAACGTGGCAAACCGCGTGCATAACAATCCGCCCAAGGTTAACGCCACGGTTATGCCCGTGGTCTTGTGCACAATGGGGTTGGTCCTTAGGGGCTGGCCCCCTATTTAACGCGCCTCCAAACAAGAGTCAACTTTATAAAAAAAAATGTGCCGCTTGCCATGTAACCAACATCCCTAGCCCGTTTGGTTACGGCGCAGGGCTGTCATGGAAACGACCCATGGTCGAATCCCCTCTGCTCTGTTTTATGCGCGTTCAAAATTGAATTTGTAAATGTAATGTGCCCGACAAAGTTTATGTTTAATTAAAAACATGTGTATTAAAGCCAGGTGGCGGCCTACGCGCCCACCTCATTTTTTTGGTTAACAAAACCCATTTCAATAATGTTTTTTGTTTTTTTTTAATTTTTCTTTTTTTTTTTGTTTTTATAATTTCATTATATTTTTATTTTATTTTATAATGAAATAAGAAATTTCTGACTGAGATAACTTTGTCATGCAGATTCGGTTTCACGTGTCGTTCGCGCCAGCAGGATCGTATCGACAAGAACTATCCATTCGTTCCAACTTCAACCATTTCTGAGCAAGTTCAATTTTGAGCATTTTTATGACACTTGGTCCTGAGCTCCTGATCACTAATACCTTGGAATATTTCATTTGGAAGGATAGGTACAACTATGAACAATTCAACCACAATGAAGACTATCCCAAGGACTGGAAGAATAAAGATAAACTGGGATTTAATAAGAAATGGGTTGAACCCTCAAAGTTTAAGAATTACAGGAAGAGTTATAAGAATAGATTTCCCACTAAAAGTGTGAATCATCATAATTTTCCATCTCACAGGGGAAATAAAACTTTTGGATCAACCTCGTGAAGGATTGATAGTACAAAGAGAGAGCCATTGAAATGTTGGGGATGTGGAGAAGAACCTCTAATAAGGGACTACTCTCATAGTCAGCTAGATAGTAGGAGAGACTACACAATTTAGGAGTCTACCACGATTGATGATGTGGCAAAAAATATACCACAAATTCATGAAACCTTGGATAATATAAAAACACACCACCAAGCCTCTATGGTGGAAATGGAAGTTATGATTACCAACCATTTTGTTTCTATTCTGATTGACCCTCGTTTTAATATAAGTTATGTTTCCCATCAAATTGTTGAGAAATTTAAATTATAACAAGTCAAACATGCTAAAGCATGGCTAGTACAATTGGCCACTAGAACAAAGAGGAAGGTAACAAAGGTCATACCGACATGCCAGTTCATTATGAATGGGTTGTCTACTCAAGAAACCTTGAACATACTTCCCTTAGGATCTTATGACATGTTGATTGGAATGTACTGGTTGGCTGTCCATAAATCCAAGTTGGACTATTATAATAAAACATTAAAATGTGAAGATGAGGAAGGGAAGAGAAGGACCCTACAAGAAATTCAAAATCATGTCTCAATGGGATAAAAATCATCCCTTAAAATAAATAATTATTGTAGGAAGGGATGTCCTTCGTATGAAATACAAGTACTGAACTGTATCGAGGGCCATAAACCAAGCCTAAAGGACCATCCTATACTGATAGGATATAGACTTGTGTGTTGGACCCTTCGTTTTTGGGAAGAAACTGTGCAAGTATTGACTAAGCACGATTTGCGCAAACTTCATCAGAGGCTAGGAGAAAGAGAAACAAAAAACAATTTCAGAATTCAGCGCAATGCCAGCTAAGCAACAAACGGTTGCAATAGAACAAGAAATTGGGCAAGCTGAGAAGGAAGACACAACCCAGCTATATATAGGGATGAATATAATTGTAAAAGGGTTGGTGTTGTTGTGGTTGTTCATTCAGTTCATTGGTTGGATTAGAGTTGGGTTGATTCATGTCTATCAGATTCGCCCAAGGGTTTGGGATTAGTTGTTGAAACTTGTTGTAAGAGACAAGCCAGAGTCTGTACTGAACATTTCTATGTAACTCTGAGTCTATAATGAAGGAAAGATCCTGGAGCTAATATGAAGGAGAAACACATTTTCAAGATATGATGTGTCTTTGTATGTTTACTTATGCATTACATTGTTTCTTTATGTTTTATGAGTTCTGTTTGATGGTTCTATGTTTAATCATTGTTCATAACGTAAGTAGGTTCAATTATTGCAGTTAGATGTTTCAGATCTGATGTTGTCTCTTATGGAAGAACAGGAATGAGTTCTGAACGATCTATGGATCCTCTTTAGTATTTTCCCTACCCTTCCCTATCTATCTATCTCAGCAGTGCTTTAGGTGAGACTTCTTCTCTTCGGAGGAGATGAAAATGCCAATGCTCTAGACTACATGGTACCTTTTGTTAGTAACCTAAGAAGGACCCTAGTCTAATCAAATTCACACCAACAAAATGGTTATGTTGTCGGGACCCATATTAAAAGGGAACTTGTAGGAAGAATGCTACCACTGATCCATAGATCTGGACTCGATCAATGGTGGGAAAGAAACTGTGATGCATTCATATGGAAAGAAGAGGAACTAAGAAGAAAATCAGTGGGAACTACTAGGGAAGCAATATTTTACTCAGAAAGATCAAATGGACAATATGAGATTTTCTGGGTTAAATTCCTAGAAGAATTTTTCCACTGGATCAAGAGACTCCAAGAAGCTCCAGAGTTCCAGAGACAGGTCAAGAAGATCTGCGCATGGGATACTAACAAGTTAGTGGCACTCCACAGGTTGGATTGCCCAGTCACACGAGATGTGTATTTCTAGGTTAACACCATGTTGGAAGGATACATAATCGAATTTGCAGTTGATAACCACCAGTATTTCTCACTGGTAGAGAAAATTGTCAAGAAAGGCGCAAGTAGAAGACTTTTAAGAGAGATTCCCCTGTGGATTAAGGATTTCTTGGTGGAGAAAGGGATGTTGATTATGTCCCCGACCGAGATGGCAGTGTAAACACCCTCGCTTGGGGTAGGGAGATATAGGGTGAGAGTCATGGCATGATAAAGGGGAAGGGTTCTTTGAAAAAATTCTTGAAACAACAAGAAATGTATTCGAGAGAGGAGCAAGCCTTGAAGAGAGCCACCATAGTTGAGAAATGGTGGTGCGAAAAGATCAAGAAAGCTGTAAGACAGTCTGAAAAGTTGAGGAAAGATGGAGGATCAAGAGAAATCGAGGAAAGACAGATGGAAGAACTACAAAGGATGAGAAGACAAGAACGACTGGCTAGTCAAAGATTAAATGAGAGAGAAGCAAAGAGAGAAAGAAGTCCCCAGGAGGTGAGATGAGAAGGAGAAAGCATAGATGTAAGAGAGGAGGAAGCCAACATGAATCTTGGAGGAGAAAGAGAAGATTCAACCCCAATAATAAGAGAGATCGAGGATTCGGTCGAAGATATCATCCCAGTGGAAGCTAACGAGACCCCCCAGATCAAAGAATACCTCCCCGAAGCCAGTGGCGCCAGCCTCGAATCACCCATACCCCAAGTGCTTTCTATACAAGAAGTAAGTTCAATACTACCTTCTCATGCAAGTTCTGTTCCAGTACAATTAGCTAACCAGTCACAACTAGGAAGTGCGAGTATAGGGAGGATATTGAGATCCCCTGGTAGATTGCAAGTAGGACTGTTAGGGTCCATATTGATACGAACAACATGATCAAAAATGGCCAGCCATGTGGGAGTTTCAATTGCCTGATACCCATAATTTTGGGGTAAGGGAGATGACGATGTTGAACAACACTGGTTCTTGTGCGAAGCAATCTGGAGATCCAGAGGGACTTTGAATGAAAATAAGCTGGGTGAGTTCCATAATACCTTGATAGGTCATGCTCTCAAATGGTACATGAAGTTCATTGAACCAGGAGTGCCAGGGATGCAAGGTCAAGTGTTCACACTTGACCAGGTATAGACAAGGTTCATAGTAGAGTTCAAATTGCCTCAGTCAGAACAATAGGCTATGTTTGAGTTGCGTGAGATCCAACAGAGGGAAGGAAAATCAGCCTAGGAGTACAACCATAAGTTCAAATATTCCATAGGGAGGTTGACACATCCAATCCACGAAGAACATCAAAGGCAGTGGTACATTCAAGGACTTCTACCCCTGACTTGAATTCCACTAACGCAACAATGAATAGCCATGTTAACAAACACCTTGGAACAATCTATGAAGATTGAAGCCATGGCGGGATACCCCTGGATTTTATGGGTAACCCGACCACTAGTAGATGTGAATCTAGCAAAACTACAAGGGCAGATATCGAAACTTACATAAAATAATTAGGAGCTGACGATACCTAGACTAGGACAACCACAGGTTTGGTGCATGGGATGCTATATGGAAGGTCATTTGTCAATCGAATGTCCACGAATGAGGGAAATGGGACCTCCTCAGAACCTGATGGTAACCCCAGTAGGACCTACAGGAGGAGTTGTATAAGTATCGATGAACCCACCATTCCATCACCCCACCCCATATCACACTTTCCCAGGAGGACAAGCCGCACCAAAAATGAAATATTGTGAGATCTGTCGAATCCACGCAGATGGACCAAGATATTTCCCCATCATGCAGAAGTATTCGATGGTACCAAACATAGTACACTATGAGTTCTATGCATCCACTACGCATACTACCAATCAATGTATAGTGTTGGATGCTCTTGTAGATAGACTAGACCGAACAACATTCAAGGTGAATGAAAACCCGCAGGGACCAGGAAGAGGTCGAGGAGGTGGAGCTGGAGGATACTTTAGAGGAGGGAGAATTGGGGGAAGAGGACCAAAAATATTCTACAACTGTGATGAACAATGTCACTTGGCCATAGATTGTCTTCATCCAAGGCAACCATGGTGCTCTCACTACAGAACCAAGGGACACGCAACTGAATATTTTCCATAATTAATCGCAAAGTGGGAAGATAGGGTTTTGAAAAGAGGAACTAACCTCATTAGTTCAGAAATCAAGAGGATTTCTAAGGGACAATTTCCCAACCTTAATATCGTTAATCGAGGAGGAGCGAAGACAGGAGCTGATGCTGATACTCTACCTCATATCCAGAAAGCAACACTGATGGGAGATAGGTATGAACCCCTAAAGCAAAAGATGTTCTTTAAATATGACATAGAAGTACTCCAGAATATTCCTAGTCATGAAATGGAAGAGAACAACCCCCAACTGACTAGTTACCCTAAGACGGAGCAAGCCCCTGCTTCACCCCCTGCACCCAGAAACCCTGTAGTCATACCAAGACAACATAACTCAAAACATAGTCAACCTCTAGTTTCAATTATTCTATGACATTCTGGGGAATGATCAACTAACAGATAAGTTGCACAATGCACTGTACCTAATCTAAGGGAATAAAGAAACCTCAGAAGCAAGGATAAGGGCTAACCTTCCTGAGAAAAGTACTCAGAGAGTGCAGTGAAGAAAAGTAAGAACCGGAAGAGAATTCTGACTGGTAGCCCAATTAAATGAGTTCATAATCAAGGACATCATGTTAGACCTAGGGTCAGATGTGAACATTCTACCCAAGAAGACTTGGGAAGCCTTGGGAAAACTGAGACTGACATATTCCCCAATTCAGTTAAGAATGGAAAACCAATACTACATATTTCCCGTAGGAAGACCGGAGAATGTGGAAATCGATGTAGCAAGAGTAAAAACAATGGCTAACTTTGAAATCATTGAGATCATGGGAGACAAGGACCCCTAACCTAAGCTACTTGGCATCAATTGGGCCTATGACAATTATGTAGTGATTGATTTAAATAAATATACCATGACTTTTGAAGCTAAGGGAATCAAGGTAGTTCAACCTTTGGATCCATATGTAGGACCCAAGTACACCGAACCAACATACAATAATATGGAAGGAGAATACCTAGACCAGTTGTACACTGTAACAGCTGGGACAAGAAATGATTATATAAACCTCACTGCATATGGATCTATAAGCTATCAAAGTATACAGTCAATAGACGAAGATTCAGAATTGGATTTTGATAGTTGGCAACAAGGTTTGCATGAAAGATTCTAAAGAAGATGTGAAACTATCAAAATGAACAGATGGGTTGGGACTGAAGTCAGAGAACACCCAGTATACGATGGCACCTCAGATCTAGACAAATTTTTGCCGAATATGGAAGAAACTGTGGGAGAAGATCAAAGAATCTCGATACTAGATATAGCTTTCTATTACAACCCTGCCAGACGGTTGGATACTCATAAATCCGCACTCAGAACTTGGGATGAGGTGAAGCAAGATCTCAAGTACAGGTTCTGGAATAGGGAGTAGTTATAATTAGAAATGTAGATGGATCTCCACGCCGTGCAACTGTTCAGTGGAGAATCAGAACCTAGGATACACATTAAATAGTGCATGGCACAGTGGCAAGCTGCGAAGATACCCTCTGACTTCTGGGTTCAGGTATTCCCCTGATCTCTAGGCCCAATCCCAAAATCTTGGTTTATACATGAGGAAACTAGACGATAGACCTACGATTGGCAGATACTGGTAGCTCAATTTTTCAAAGTCTTCTAATTCACAAGTAAGTACCTCGAGCTTGAACTAGTCCTACAAAAGATTAAAGAAATTCTTTTTACAACCAATAGTGATAAAATATTAGACTTTGTAGTGTGTCCCAAGCATACTCAGGAACTTCATAGTAAACTCCACTTACCCTTGATTGAAAATCCTATAGAATGTTATTAGATTAGAAAAGATTAAGAAAGCCTAGACAAATTAGAAGAATTGAGAAACCTAGGCATCAAAGAGACAGAGGGGAAAAGAGAAATCCAAAACATCATACCTAGCCATACCGATAGTTCCTATAATCACCCTTTGAAACTACAAAAACTTAATATCGGGACCAAAGAGCAACCCAAAATATATTTAGTGGGAGATTACTAGGATGAGAAAACCAGTCAGGAAATACATAGTTTACTGCAAGAATACAAAGATTTGTTCCCAAAGACTTTTTCAGAATTGAAGGGAATCAAAGGAGTTATGGGAGAAATGAAGATTGAGTTAAAACCAGGATCCAAGCCTATCAGACATAGGCCATACTGTCTTAACCCAATAATTAAAGAGAAAGTCAAGAAGGAGATTGATAAGATGTTAGAAGCAGGTCTCATTTCTCCAGTAGAAGAAGTAGAATGGGTCATCCCGATAGTCATTCAAAGAAAGAAAGACACTGAGGATATTAGAGTCTATGTGGACTACAAAAGGCTCAACACTACCTGTGTACATGACCCTTTCCCAACACCCTTTACCGATGAGGTCCTAGAACAAGTTGTGGGGAAGGAAGCATACTCATTTACAGACGGATTTTCAGGATACCATCTAGTTAGGATTGTTGAAGAGGACAAGAGAAAAACCACTTTCATTACCGAATGGGGTTCTTTTGCATACAATGTGATGCCATTTGGTTTAAATAACACCCCAACAGTTTTCTCTAGGATTGTGATAGAAAACTTTAGAGAGTTCATTCACAAGTTCATAGAAGTCTATATGGATGATTGGACAATATATAGCCTTCTTAAGGACCATGTAGCACTACTAAGGCTAATGTTTGACAGAAGTCAAGAGTTACAAATCTCATTAAACCTCAGGAAATGTATCTTCTATGTGCCACATGGAAATTTGTTGGGCCATATAGTCTTCTGAGAAGGAGTATTGGTAGACCCAACTAAAGTTGCAGAAATTGTGCATATGACGCCACCTATGAGTATTAAACAGTTGCGCTCCACACTAGGACATACAGGATACTATTGTAGGTTCATTTGGAGATATGCTAACATTACTGTACCTTTGGAAAACCTCCTGAAAAAGGATGAAACGTTCCAATGGAATCTCAAATGTGATCAGGCATTTGTGACACTTAAGGAGAATCTGATTACAACACTGATTCTGATATTCCCAAATTGGGATAAGGAATTTCATGTCCATGTAGATGCTTCAGGAATTGCCTTAGGAGATATCTTAACGCAACATGGAGATGGAGCTATGGATCACCCTATATACTTTTTGAGTCGAAAGTTGTCGCAAGCAGAGCACAACTACACAATGATAGAACGGGAAGGCTTAGCCATGATCTACGCTTTACAAAAATTTAGACACTATCTGTTAGGGTCTCATTTCAAATTCTTTACTGATCATTCAACATTAAAATACCTAGTTAAAAAGCTTGTGTTGGAAGTGAGAATTTGCATATGGTTGTTTTTATTTTAGGAATTTTCCTTTGAAGTCATCATCAAGCCAGGATGATGCAACGTTGGACCTGACCATCTATCCAGACTAGAGTCAGGAGAAATTGGAAGAGTAGTGGATGACCAGCTCCCAGTTTCAGGTTTGTTCAGGATCAAGGCCATATCAGAATATCCGGAGGACATAGCAATCTTTCTTAGTATAGGGGCCTATCCTGAAACATATTCCGCAAACCAAAAACACCATATGGTCATTAGAGCAATGGATTATATGATGATTGTGGCAATTGTATAAACTAGGACTAGACAACATCCTCAGACGATGTGTCCTAGAGCATGAAAGGCATGATATACTCTGGGAATGCCATGGTGGAATTGCAGGAGGAAATGTAGGAGGAAAGGAAACAACACAAAAATTTCTACAGGTAGGACTATGTTGGGAAACACTTTTCAAAGATGCAAAAGCATACACCAAATCGTGTGATGTTTGTCAAAGAGTGGGCAAGCCATCACCCTGAGATGAACTTCCATTACAACCCATTAGAGTGCTACAAGCATTTGGAAAATGGGTAGTTGACTTCATTGGGCCAATAAACCCCACAACTAAACATTAGAAGGAAAGGTACATCATTACTGCAATTGACTACCTTACTCATTGGGTAGAAACAACAGTGATATATAACTATTCAACGGATACTACTACTAGGTTCATTTTAGAAAATATCATTACTCGCTTCGGATGTCCCAGGAGCCTAACCAATGATCAGGGAATTCATTTAATTATCAACACTATAACAAAACTTATAGAATAATTTATTATTCAATATCACAAGAGCAGTCCATACCACCCATGGGCCAACGGAATAGTCGAAGACTTCAACAAAATCCTGGAAAAGGGACTAACAAAGGTCTGTTGCACAAACTGAGAGGACTGGGATGATAGAGTTCCAGCAGTACTATGGGCCTATAGGACAACATCGAAGGAACTCCACAGATACACAATGTTCCATCTTGTTTAAGGAAAAGAGGAAGTGGTTCCTGCAGAGTTCATCACTCCAAGTTTGTATATTGCACAAGCCACACATATGACAGATGAAGAATCAGTGGTGAAGAGACTTGCGGAGCTACACGAACTCAAAGAAACTATATTTCTAGCAGACTTCCATCAGTTGGTTGAAAAGGAAAGAAAATATTCTTGGCACGAACAACAAATTAAGACCAAGGTATTTACACAAGGGGACAAGGTGTTACTCTACAACAGCCGATACTAGAAGCATCCTGACAAATTGCGTATGCACTGGTTGGGACCCTTCCTAGTTGCGAAGATCCGACCATCAGGAGCAGTTCGACTTGCACAACTGGATGGTGTGCTATGACTGGAATGGGTGAATGGTGCTTGCCTAAATCCCTACCTATATCAAAATTGAGAAGAAGGGAAATCGCTCCAATCCGACGGAGCTTGTACAATAGCTAGATTTGAGTTTTATTTTCTTTCTGAAATTTTGTAAATTCAGTTAATAATGTCCATGTGCGCAGTGTTGCACCATAACACATAGTTCATTTGTTTTGTTTAAGTGTTAGTTGATACAGAGTTGACGACTGAGAAGTACAGAACCAGAAGCATGAGAAAAGTCCATTAATGACAGTCATTAAATATGACGGGGAAAACCTTTATGGTCGAAGGAACCATGAATCCCAATCCAATCTAAGTTAAAGGCCACACAAACCCAGTCTAATCAAACCCTTCATTGCCATTCTGGTACCCTGATTTCCTCCCATTAAGTCATAAATATGCATTATGCCAAGATTCCATCGAAGTTTGTGCTAGGACACCCACCTGACAAACATAAAGGTCTCAATTTGGCCACATCCCTATTCCACTCAAATGAGTAAATACCAAGATCACCCAATAGGATTTACCTTGATCAAACCGTCTCATTGGAAAACTCACACCCTGTGTGTCTATACGGTCATGATGAGGATAAGTTATTGTTAAAACTTACCCATTAGGAAAAACATAAGACTCTCAGAACTCAACCGAGAATGTATTGTTTCTAAAATTAGCATAGCCATTTCTGAACTCAACCGTGAAAACCAGTTAGGACCACTGCCAAAGATGTAAACGTAGCCCTAGTTTTTAACTATCACAAAAGTGCTAATGCTGAGATCCATAGCAAGCTGGAGAACCATGAATAAATAAGCAGTACCAGATGATATTTGGAACCCCTGGGTTGAGATCATAGGTGACCTCAAAGGGAAGGTAGAGCATGTTAAGCTACTCGACCTTGACCTCACGGATTCAGCCTTGTTCCCACAGATGCACCCAGATGTCTTTTGGGAGTTAGCTTCGGATGGAACTAGAGATATGCACTTTATACTGAAAAAGGAGTTCATCAACCTATTTAACTCCACCATCATGAACCTGAGAGACTTACCAGTCTTTGGCACCACTGGTGAAATTGTGCACTGCACGAAATTTTTGATAAGCAGAGTGCATGACAGAAGTATATGGTTGGATAAGAGCTATCCAATAAATGCAAAAGATATCCAATAGATTACTATACTATCCTCCGAAGGATAGGATGTGTCAAAGGGATTTCAAATCCCCGACAAGCATGGGAAGAAGAAAGGTGATCTTATCCTGTACGAGAAGTTTAACACAAAAAGAGGAGGACGCGCAACAGTTATTGAACAAATATTTCCATGAACAACCCAGACTAGCTGCTATGTCATAGCCAGGAAGGTTATGCGATCTTATTATAAGGGAGAATGAAATTTAGATGCGCTATCATTTGTCAACTTCTACACATAGGGAGAAGTTTTCAATTGGTGTAGTTTCTTGCTAAAGGAACTACTAGTAGCTCGCGAAGAGGCACGGGAGAAGGGAGGCACCTTTACCTATGGATGCCTACTTATGGCATTCGCAATGCTCAAATGGAAATCACCTATGTGAAGACAACCAACAATACCAGATAAAGGGTGCCTAGTGAAGATGTTCGAGCCATGGAAGTCCATACTAGACTCGGAGAACACAACACTCAACAACATAGGAATTGCCAAATGGTATAATGCTATGATAGACACAACACAGAGGTTGCACATCCCGTAGGAGATCCACAATAATAACATGAGGAATATTGCATTCAGCATGAATTGACACAACACATTCGTCTGGCTGAGGCATGCCATTAGAGAACATTTCCACGCATGGATGCTACCATTCTATTTGGATGAGGAAGCCTTCGATAAATAATTCATGTCATGGCTAGGAGTCAAATGAGGCCAACGTAAATTAGGAATGAACTACATTTTTCTTGCCAAACTGATCAATAAGAAAGACAAGGAAGCAGGAGAGGGACCGAGCTCAGGCCCTGAGATGAAGAAGCCATACGCTCTGACACAAATAGACTCAGAGGATGAAGAAGAAACACTGCAGCTGAAGTGGAGGAAAATATCGCCCCCCCCGACAACTACCGGACGATGTTGTGTTGTTAGGTGTGTAGGTCAGCTAGATCTTGGGCACTATTCTTGGCACCGAACCAATGGTGAAGAGTCCTAGAATGGGGGTCTCACCGAACAAACCCCTGAACCCACAACCCCTTGCATCTTTCATTCCCCAGACCCGTGCCATGACCAAAGCCACCATTATCATTGACATTCAATATGACCTGGACCCTAAAACATTTCCATCCACAATCATTGTTGAGCACCCTCCACCACCACTCCAATTAATGAACCTCATAATAGCCAGTCCACATCATATAATAACCGCAGAGATGATCCAACTCGACCACCCAGAGACAGTGAAACGACAAACCCCACAAATAACGAGAGAGTCACCCAAGCCAAGATCATAAATTCCTGACCCCCGCCCTAAAGCATCAGAGGAATACACAATGATATATGTTCTGAATCCGAACACCTAGGAACAACAACCTAAGTCTCCCGCATAGGAAGAAGACGCCCACAATAGAGAGAAGTAGGAACCCAATGGGAACAAGCAAATCACCTCACCAGCCAAAGGTGAGGGTACCCAAGAGATCACGACACATGATGCAGACCCACCAGAATATACAGAGATACCATATGGACATAATGCACCATAATCAACAATATATCAGGACACGATAGCCATATGAGCTCAAATGGAACAAGTTTTCTAGAACCCCCAACAATGTGCAGAATTGATGCAACTCTACACAACTAGAACAAAGGTTATGACTCATTTTCTAGCAAATCTTAGGTTGAGAATCGCACCTACACCACCAGCAAAGGACGAGGTAGAAACTCCCTCATACAATTCAACATGCAGTGGACTCCCACTACATTGGTGAGTACCAATCGACACAGCTGTTTCACCCATCGACTTGGTACAGTGGCCGACGCCACACTTATTTGGCCTAATCAAGGCATCTATGAACCAGTTGGAGCATAGGCTCGAAGAGGATGAGAGATCCACCGAAATAACAAGAAAAGAACAAATCAGGGAGCACACATACATAATGTAGGAAGCACATGACAAACTCCAAGTTCAGCACAAACTGGGAAAAGTGTAGGTAAAGCTTACAGAACCCTGGCCAGAGATTCAAAAGGTCACACCTAAACTAACCGAGGCCAGTGATGCAAGTGATCCAAAGGAACAAATCGAGCTGCTACAACAAGCATTTTCTACCCACACTGAGTAGATGCAAGCGAAACTACAACAAGTCTAGCAAGAAGCAGAACAACAACCCCAACAGCTCCAGGATCAAATGTAGAAGAAAATATTGCAAGGCAATAACGCCAGAGAAGAACTGCTTAAACACACCACAGAATGCACTAAAATCTTCAGAGAAGTCTTCAACTAGATGGGCATCATCGCTCGACGAAATCATATTTTAGAGGAGGTTAGAACAAAAATTCAGGTGCTAAATGACGAAGTTGCAGTTACAATGGACCCTATGGAGCAACAATAGAAGTTTGACCAAATCCAACAGGCCGACAACAAACTAAATACACTCTATGAGGCACAGTCTGTAGCCAAGAAATAACTGCACAACTTTCGACCGGTAATCCAGACAACCTACATACAAATACATCAGGTTGATGCAATAACAGACTCTGAGTGGAATTCATTGGTTTCAGCCAAGCCAAAGGAATACAACAAATAAATGACCCAACAATTCCTTGCAGAGGCACCACTCGTCTGTTAAGAACCAAACATCAATATAGCATAGAAAAACCTCAGGAGAAGTACTCAATGCCTTGAAAAAGAGATAATTTCAGATAATAAGCCTCTTCGAGGGGGCAACCTCCTTTTACCCCACTTAAATGTTCAAGTCCAAGATGATTCAAAATGAAAATGTCTCCTTGGTATATATAGGAGACTAGGAG
>ML830552.1:20678-33647 GCA_009831015.1 Picea engelmannii | reverse complement strand
TCTATATATATATATATATATATATATATATATATATATATATATATATTGAAATGTGTTCAAACTTGTCATTATTCATTGTGATTGAAGGAAAATTATGATAAATATTTTAGGATAAACTTGACTCTAAAAGAGTTAAATTTATTTTAAGTAAACAAGTGGGTATTGGGCCCATGGTTTTTGTGTCCCATGGTTAAATTTATTTTAAGTAAACAAGTGGGTATTGGGCCCATGGTTTTTGTGTCCCATGGTTTTGGTAGCCCATAGTATTATTCTCATGGATTAATGTAATGAAGCCTTTAAAAGGAAAACAAATATTAAATATTTTTAAAATTAAAAAATTACTATTTCATTTCTCATAATAAAGACAATTTGAAATGAAAAATCTAGAAATTACACCATTATCATATGCATAATATTGAACTAAAAATATAAATATTATACCACTTTCATAATGAATATTATAGGATTGTCTACAAATTGTTGTGCATAGCAATCTACTATGAAAGAAATTGAAAAAACTCCAAAATATATATATCAAAACCCATGATTTAAAAAAATAAAAATTAATTCATGTTAGTAATGAAAAGTGACAATACATTAATACCACATCAATACACTATCTCTCATTTATTACAACCATTGGAAAATCAGTTATCATATTAATTCCACTCTCAACATCCAAGACAATTTTGGGCAGCCTCGGCAACAATCATGCTTAGGGTAAACAAATTGTATTAATAAAAATACCATTGATCTCCAAATTATATAATAAAAAATTGTCTTTGACATGCACCTCTTTTGAATTTTAAAGCACTTTGATTGGCTAATATAGTATGAAATGGAATTATGAGGGACTCGTCAAAGATGAGCTATACCAAGCATTTGTTACCCTCCTCGAGCTCGTTAAAAGGAAAAGAGGTAGTCGTTGTTCATGGTGGGGGGGGATTTGAGAGAAGTGGGTCGAGTTTTGGAAAGCATTATGGAAGTTTTATGTTGTCACCCTTGAACATGGAAATTATCCGTGTCGTGTCTTACAGTTGGGTAATCTACTTGTCTCTGATTCATACCAATCCTATGAGTCATTATATTGATTTGGATCACTCGAAGAGTGCCCTAGTTATCGTTGCACTATGCTTTGGTCTATCTCGTAGTCGAGTAAACGCTTCCAAGCTACTTGTCATGACTCACAATGTTCAAGGGAATTTTCATCCCAAATCAACCACTCTGCAGTATGAGGCAAGAGCATCGCTCCACCTCAGTAGTGTCTCAGCATTCCAACTCATCAATGTGCATTCAAGAAGGGGAGAGGGGCCATCCCTCTCATTTTGTCCCAAAATTTTAAATGTGAAGTTAATACAATTAAATGTTCTCAGGATGGAAGAGATGATCTATTTCCTTTGTACAGGATGGAGATAAGGTTGCCTTTAACAGGCCTGAGTTGTACATATCTTGAGCCTGGCCTCAGATCTGAGATATTGATGTTTATTCAATGTAATTAATGAGAGTTAGGTAGCTTGGAGGGAAAGGCTTGAGGATCCCCTCTTTTGTAAAAGGATATTTGTATCATATTTCATTAGGAATCTAAGGGGAAGGAGAGTAGAGAGATAAGAGAGTCGAGACTCAGTTGCAGTCTGATCTCAAGCATTGTAATTGACATTCTAGTTTTAATACAAAAAGAACAAATTTCTATGTTTATCAATTCCTTTATGGTGATTGTTTATGAATGTCATTTTGTGTTTATGTCTGTGTATGTTGTACATGTATGATAGGTTTCCATATGAAGATATAGACATAATCCTCTGTCTATGAGTTTGTTGAATCGTTCTGGGTTATTTTGGTTAAGCACAAGGAGTGCACGACAGAGTGCTGGAAACTCTATGAGCCAACGAAAGGAGTGTGTATCTGGACTCTAGTTCGAGTGTCAGAGGAGAATGTGCCAAGAGGGCACACCAGAACATTCACAATCTCAAGAGGAGCCTCTAGGTTATTGAATACCTTGGAGGAGAGACTGTGCAGAGGAGGCACAGAGAGACAAAATTGTTGAATATTTTGTAGAGCTATGCTAGGAGGGCATTGAGAAGGTGCAAGTGTGCACAGGTGAACTCTATTTCTAGTTCTGAAAAGAGGAGTGTCAAAGAGAAGACACTCACAAACTTACTGAACACTCTATAGGCTCATCAAGGAGTTCTTGAGAAGAATTTTCCAAGAGGGCACATATATCCCTTCGAGGAACAAAGGGACAAAGACCTTTGAGGTCCGAGAAGTTGAAGCTCAAGGTGAAGTAGAGTTGTTGAAAACTATGGAGGAATACATGTGCAAAGAGTGCACCAAGCCAACACTTAGACAAAGTGTTGAAAGAGATCCATCTGAAGGCTAGTCAAGTGCAAGAAGTGCGCCAGAGGTAAAGTAGTTTCTTTTTACAAGATCAGGAGGAGGAGCGAATTCAATACCCAAGTAGTCGAGCTCGTAGGAGAATCAAAGGTTGCATCCTTTGAATGTTTTTAATTTTTCCTATTTCGGGAGAATGAATAAGCTTAGGAGGGAGGAGCAATAGCTGTCAGCAGATCAGCTATGGAGAGAGAGATCTGGGTCGTCGAATCCCACGTCCAGACAGGAGAAGCACGTAGAGGAGAGGAACAGATCCCATCTGTTAGATCTGGGTGTGGAGGATTAACAAGTGTTGGATCCAGGTAAAGTGTACGAACGGTAATCCCTTTCAGTGCACAAGAGAGAGGACTTGTTGAAGTCCCGAAGTACCAAAGAGGTTAGGGATCGTCCATCATCCAGAGGTACAGGTGGTGAAAGATCTAAAACTCTGGAGCAGAAGCACTCTGGGAGTTTGCAGACAAGGATAGAACAAGATCATCGAAGCTCCGAAGTCTGGAGTAGATCTTGGTTGTTGGTCACCAAGAGGCACATGTCAACAAATATGAAACTCTAGGGGAATAGAATTCTGGGAGATTTCATTCATGGAGTGTGAAAAACTCTCGAAGTTCCAAAGAGCGGAGTAGAATGCAACCGTCCGTTGCAAAGGACACGTGGTGAGCGATCTGAAAGTCCGAAGATTTAACGCTCCGGGAGGAAGCAGTTGAACGAGGTTTAGGAACTCCGAAAGAGCTGGGAGCCGAAGTAGATCCTGACCATTTATCACCAGGAGGGATGTGGCAGTGGATCAGAGAGTCTGGGGTTATAGCTGTTCAAAAGAATTGGGGCGCGTATGAGCCAAGAACTCTCGAAGAGTCGAGAGCCGAAATAGATCTTGGTCATTGATTTTCAGGGGACATGTGGCATTAGATCATGGACTCCAGAAGAAAGCACTCTAGAATAAAAGGGGTGCAGAAGGAAAAATAACTGCTGAAGAGAAGGGAGCCAAAGGATATTTGAGTCATTTGTTTCAAAGGACGCATGTCAATAGATCGAGGACTTCAGAGAAAAGAGAGAGGAGGAAGTGGAGTGTTGACCGAAAATCGTCCAAAGCTCCAAAGGTAAGAAGATAAATCCTAGCTGTCAATTATGTGGACATGTGGTGTCATTTATGTCACTTCAGTGATAGAGCACTTCGGGGAAAAGCAAGAGTGGAGTGAACAGAAATCCTAAAGCCCAAAGTCACGAAGTAAATATGAATCGTCCGTTGGAAAGGGATGCGTGGAAAAATATCTTCCACTTCGGGGAGAAGTCACTTCGGGAGAAAGTGGACTTTGTTGGAGCCATAAATCCTAAAGTCCGGAGTGCTAGACTTCATCAGAGTTGTTCTTCAGCAGAGGACAAGTGTCAGCAGATCTTCCATTTTGAAAGATAGCCACTTCGGAGGAAAGTGGGGTCGCATGATTTAATAACTCTCGAAGGTTGAAGTGTCATATTTCATCGTGACCGTAGGATAAGGGAGGATGCATGTCATCATATTGGCCACTCTCGACATTGTGAACTTAGGAGAGAATGGAAGGGAGAATCGAACGAAGCTGAAATAGATCGGGGACATTGACAGTGGAGGATGTGTGTCAGGAGATCGTGAACTTCAGAGGTTTGTTACTCCAGAGATTTCGTGGAGTCATGTTTCCAAAATTGGGGAGAACCAGAGCCCGAAGAAATCAGGTTCGTTGATTGGAAAAGGAGTGGGGTGCGTCGATCCCTCTCATGTCAGTTCAGAACTTCGCCAGTTTGGGGTTCAGGGGAATTGACTGCAGCGTGAAGTGAAAATGCCTAGAGCCCAAATATATAAAGTTCCCTTTGAGTTGGTGCGTGGGCACAACCCGAGGTCATATGAAGGAAAGGATCTAGAGAGGGGAGATACCACCTATTATTTAGATTCTTAAAAGAGTCCAGGAAGGATCTCGCAGGTTAGACAGAACCTGCACTTTGAAGGAAAGGGGACCTATGTAAATTGGTTTGGGGTCTAGAAAAGTCTCGAAGAGTCGATCGGACTCAATTTCTTGAATGATCCTAGACCAGGAGGTCGAGAAGCCTCGAGGAGAGAGAGGGGATCTGCATCACAATATTACCAACCTTCGTCCCCGTATTAGTTTATTTTCATTTGATCCATCATCTTACATCACTTTCCTATGTCATTTTTGTGTCAATGATGGGATACATCATGGCCCTCCTTCAAAGAGTCTATTCATGTCGACTTCAACACATTATCCAAGAATTAGACTTAGAAACCAGTTAATATCTTGGAACTTGCATGCCTCAATGACATATCTCCTCTCCTTCAAGACTACGTTTACATCATTGGACTCTGATCAAATTATTCCATGAATGTTAAACTTCATCTCATTTTTTCACATTTGTTGGAATATACAAGGGTACCTTGGGATTCATTGTCATCATTGGTGATTTTCCTCGCACTTGTTAATAGTATGAATCAATGACCGGTAATCAATTGGTTTCTACCATGTTTGACATCGGGACATCTATTTACATGGCTAGACTCATAACATTTTGGGATTAGGACAAAGATCATGGGAACCCCTTAAGTGCTCACCTATGTTACGTTCCTTCCCCAGGTTGAGATGGAGATTATTTGAGTACTTAGTAGATTCCAGTATGGTCATCATCCTGACGATCTCACTGATATGTATGGTGTCACATAGATCCACTTTGTATTGGTCTATGGCTATGTTTTTATCATATCATAGCTCCACTATGTATTATTTCATGGCTATGACCTGATCAAGTCATGGAGGTATGGATCCACATTGTATTTTCCGTGGCCATATCATTTGCCAGTACTTTCATGGATCCAAAGTGTATTGTTAGATGACCATGTTTTGAGGAGGGGGTAATTCATAGAATCATACCTATCATCTGGCAATGCACGAAGGGGATGGAAAAATGAGAGCTTGGAGGAATTGTTGCATCATCATCATTGAGATTGTAAATCTTCCATTTCTTTCCATTTTTAATACATAATTTGGCCTATTTCTCTTAATGTCTACATTGTTCATTTCATGAATGTTTATATTTGTCTTTTTTAAGTCTAGAATAGATAAATATACTTTCTCCTAACGATATCTAGTAATAGAAGAGGGTTGTCTCGTCTCTTGCAAGAGGGATACTTCCATACTAGGAGCTTGGAGATCAAGTTCAACAGTTGGAGAAGTGAGAAAAACCTACAGGAAAGAGGTAAAACATTTACCTTTTCCTCTTTCTCTCTCTCTTTTTATTTCATCAATGAATGTATAAATTAGTCTTAAGGGGAAATTAGTTTCCATTTGTTTCCTTCTTTCTCAGATTAAAGGAAACCAAATCCAAGGGGGGTTTCTCCTATCCGTAGGGGGGAATTTACCACAATAGTAGTGTCTTAGGGTGACTGGATATCACTAGAATTGTCTAAATGGAGGTAATGTCTATTATGTAAGGAATATTACTCATTTGAGAGATTCCTACGCTTTACATAATTTTGTGTAGGTTATAGAGCAACGACTAATATTTGTTTTGTTGTTATATATTGAAATAACTTTTGTTTTTTGAAATTTTTAGACAAACTTTTTCCATTTATATTGTTTTTTTTGCATTGTATCAAAACCTTTGAGGTCTAGAGAGCCTAAAAATGGAGAGATTTTCCCATCTAAGGATTTAAGTCTATGGTTTCATCCAAAAAAAATTTCAAAAGAGATCCATAGCAGCATAAGGAAATGCGACAAAAAATATTAGAGAAGGTCCAACATCGTGAAGAAGACCAAGATAAGGCTAGGAGTAAAGCAGTAAAGGTGGTGGTAAAGGGATGTGGAATCCCAATCAAGCATTGCCTCTCTCTTATATGTTTCCTTTTATTCTACGCAAGTTTCACCATTATAAATTTGCATCGAAATTTATGTTGTTGTCGGTCTTCAAAAATGATCCGGATTATTTTTAGCACGAAATGAGAGCAGAGATATAATAACGAAATGTACAGACCGATATATCATATATCCAATAATATAATAGAGATTTGTCAGAAATATAAACATAAACACATAGATAGAGTAATACACAATTTCTATTAATGAGTGAGATGTACAAGACTGTAAAAATACAGAGTGAAAGACTCGCTAGAATGGTGGAAGCTTATCTCTGAGAAACGATGTGATGGCTACTCACATTCATAAGAAGATGATTTTTACAATGAGGCTCCAAATACATTTTCTATCATAAAGAAAATCCAAAACCCTAACCCCAGAAGATGAAAAGCCAATAGTTTTGTGGACCTCGTTTTGGGTACTTTGGTGTATCAACTTCCTCAGGGCGTAACTTTGGCATACAATTTCCGTTTGGGGTGCAAGATAGCTCGTTGGAAAGGTATCGACGACGAGATTAATTTTTGGGGCTCAGTCAAAGACTGTTGCGATATTTTATGTGCTATATCACGAAAAAAATGTTTTTTAGGCCCTCAAATGGCCCCAGAAGTTTAGGAGCCGAAAAACTAAAAATAGTAAGTTGCTAGAAAATTGTTTTGAGTCAGAAGGAATAGGTGGGTGGCCACCAATATCCACCTGGATCAATCCTCCATCCTTAGGAAAAAGTATTCTCCATTGTGTTGAGTTCCCGAGGGAGAGGGCGAAGCATTTGTTAAATATGGACCTTGGTGAGTTGCTTGCCTTGATAGAGAAGTTGCACTCCTTGGTTTGTTGAAGACTGTCACGAACCTGTTGTTGGTAGGGTTGTACCTTTTTAACCATTTTGGATACCTGAGATGATTGTGTGCAGAAGAAATCTTTTCTCTTTTATGTAATATTTTCGACCTGCTTTTGTTGGATAGAAGGTGCTTGGACCGAGGCTGCAGTGGTTGTGGTGTCCTTCTGTTCACCTTTTGAACAGATTGTGAAGAAGCTAAATTTTGTAGTATGAGATACTACCTTGTGACACTGTTTAGGTGGGACAATAGTGGGAACTACCTCTGGTATCCTTTAGATATGACCCCCTAAAGTAACAATGACATTGCAGGGTCAAGACTCATAAATACCATGGCGCTTCCACATATATGGTTGGTCCAAAAGAACACCACATACATCCAACAGGGAAACATCACATAATACCTCATCCTTGAAGGGATAGATGTCGTATGACAATATGCACTGTTGGATGACACAGAGATCTCTTCCCTGGTGAAGCCACGTGATGTTATATGGTTGTGGGTGTGGTATTGTCAACAATCCCAACCGTTTGACTACCTTTGTTAAGATGAGGTTCTTCTAGATTTCGCTATCAAAAACAAAATGCAAAGAGGTGCCTCTTTGTGAATGAAAGAGGCACTCCCCCTCTTCAGGATCTACTGGTTCTTTTGGTTGAATTGTTACGGTCGCAACGGTAGCAGTGTGGTCTGCGTCGATGATCTGTATTTTTCCATTATTTTCTGAATCAGGGTTTGACTCCTTGTCTTTGATCTCAACCATCAATGATTTTTTTGAGCGACATTCAACAGTGTTGTGCCAGGGGATTTTGTGGAAATCACACCACTTTCCAGTGTCCTTATTCGTCTTCTCGTGACCCTTCTTTTCTTATGGCTTGGACTGGTTTTCAGGTGGCTATTTGTTAGGGTCGTATTTATCATATTTTGGTTGTTGTGGATTTGTAGACCCAAAATCTCACTTTTTCTGGTGCCTAAATTCCTACTCAATTTTGATATCATATCGATAGGCAACTTCCATCGATGAGATGTCCAGAAACTTTATTTCATTTTGGATGTACCTGTGTAGAGCCCCATGGTATTTTAGAACCAAATATCACTTAGAATCTTTGATGCCCAATTTCGTGTGTAAGGTATGAATGGTGTTGGTGAACTCCAACACTTCCTGGCCCCTCTCTTGACGTGGCATGGTCCATCTCATGTATTGGTCATCATAGTTACCAACAGGGTGATATTGTTCCTTGACTCCATCCACAAAATATCCCAAGTGGGCTTGGCCCCATATATTCCAGACTCCTCTGTGTAAATTTGCTCCTAGTAAATTTCCCACCAATGTTTGACATGGCAGAGAGCTTTAAGGAGTGCAAAGGTGATCTTTTCCCTATTGGAAAAATTGTGAACAAACAAATAACCTTTTAGTAGATTTAACCATTTTTCTAGGGCATCTGCATCTATTTGTCCTTCAAATACGAGAATATCAAAATTAACTTGTCCCTTGAAAGGTGAGGTGCCTCAAAAGTGGTTGCTTGATGAAGATGCATTGTTTTTTATTAACAGGCATTGAAGGATGTGGGAAAAAATTTCCATCATTTCATCCCTCTATCACTAAGAGCTTGCTCAATCAACATATTAATAGAATCGTCATCTTTGTCATTTTTCTTTTCTTCGGCCATGGAGGGTTTCTTGGGCATGCAAGAGTGATTGTACTCAAGAGAGACAAGATTGATACCCAACTTTATATACTCATACCTCATTGGGGACATGTACTGAAAAAAAATCAAGAGCAACCTGCTCTGATACCACTTATCCATTATTTTTTTGGCACAAAATGAGAGCGGAGATATAATAACGAAAGGTATAGAGATATAGTAGATATCCAATAATATAACATATATTTATCATAGATATAACCATAAACACAGAGTGTTACACATTATTTCTGGTCACCCCAGAGATCCTTTTACAGCATGTGTTCATGTTCCCCAAAGATCCTTCCTTCATGAGAAAAGTGGTTGGCTTTCTCTTCTCAAAAACCCTAGTAAAGAAGATTTCTGCAGGTTGCACCATACGCAGGGTGCGACGATGCCTGATCACTACCCTCTGCTTTGAAACTGGTTTCGACGTCGCTACAGACTGTCCTATAGCTAGGGTGTGGCGATGCTAAAAGACTAAGAAAGGTCGATCTTCACGAAAGTTCTAGAAGAGGATCTTCTAGAAAATGAGTTGGCTTCCAAATAGATGGGATCTTACTCGCTTCTCTGATTTGGTGGGATCATCCTAATCTCTTTAACCATCTCTCTTTCCCCTATATAAAGAGGGATTTTTCATGGAAAAGGATAAGGTTAATGAAGGTTGAATAGGCTAAGAATTGTATGAGGAATTCTATTTCAGTTCATGCTTGAGGGCTTCATTTTGGTTCATCAAGTCATTGTGGATCTTCTTCATGCAAGTTTGGAGCAAGTGTGTGTGTTGGAGCAAAGGGCCAATGAAAGGGGACCTTGCAACATCAAGGTTTTTGGTTGTATCTTCCACTTTTACTTAATATAATGCAATGGCATGTTTCTTTCCCATAAAACCATTCTCATTTTATTGTATGATTCCTTGATCACATGCATATGTTTTCATTGAGTATACTATGGTTGATTTCACTTTGGTTAGTTTGTGTTCCCTTGTAGATCCAATATCACAAGAGCATCGGAGTAGAGAGAGGACAACAAAGATACAAGGAAGCGATATTTAAACGGTATGTCACTCATCTCTTGTTTAATAGTACATTCAATGATTAGAGCTTACGGAAAGCATCATGTCCTATCTTGTTTTGTTATAGATCTAGGGAGATCAGTTTATGTCCGCATTTACCGATTATGCAATAACACAGAGATACAATAATATACAATTTCTATTAATGAGCGAAATGTACAAGACTGTAAAAATACAGAGTGAAAGACTCACTAGAATGGTGGCAACTTATCTCTAAGAAGAGATGTGATGGCTACTCACATTCACAAGAAGATGATTTTTATAATGAGGCTCCAAATACCTTTTTAATCATAAATACAATCCAAAAACCTAACCTCAGAAGATGAAAAGCCAATAGTTTTGTGGATCCTGTTTTGGGTAGTTTGGTGTATCAACTTCCCGGGGGAGTAACTTTGGCATACGATCTCCATTTGGGGCGCATGATATCTCGTTGGAAAGGTATCGACGAGGAGATTATTTTGGGGGATCAATCAAATCTTTGTGTTATCATTGAGGTGATTTATCGTGAAAAAACATTTTTTAGGCACTCAAAATGGCCCCGAATGTTTAGGAACCGAAAAATTGCTAAAAATAGTAAGTTGCTAGAAAACTGTTTTGAGTCAGTTAGAATAGGTGGGCGGCCACCGATACCCACCTGAATAAAAAATATATATCGTTTTCATTCTTCATTTATATGGTTGTGAGTTTGTGTTGGTAGGCTTTGTCCTCACGAGAAGATTTGTGTGTGCATTTACATAGAGATACCTCTTGTCTATTGGTCAAGGTTTTGTTTCATTCAAGGTTTTAGATCTTCTTCAGGTGTTCTTCCTTCTATCGAATTTGGGCCATCAATGGTCTCTGCTTTGGTTCGCCAAGGTTCTCTCTTCACGATTTGTTCACATTCACTTTTTCTGGAAAGAAGATAGTGATGAAAAATATAATTGATTTTTTTTATAAATATCAAATAATCCCTACACTAAGAACATGTTCTCTTGGGGTAGATCCAACGGCTATTTAACAAAATCATGAATCCAACGGCCATAAATCCAACCCGTCATGCCAATAACCCTAATTCATGTCAATGTTTCACTCATTTGGCACCACTCACTTCTTAGGAATATCAAAAGGCCTTTTTTGGTGAGGCATCGATATCCATTTGGGCTACAATTGGAAATATTGTCAGAAAGCAAAATCAATTCAAGCAAGTCCACCACCACTTTGATGCATCACAAGCCTTAGCATCCTATAGGAACATATGTAGAACATGAAGTAACATTGGTTTATAGCACCCCATATAAAATATCCTTGGATCCTCTATGTTGAAAAATCTTCTCTATTTGAACAAAAGCTTCAAAAGGTGCTACCCCAACAAAGAAGAATAACATACTTTGTATTGATTTTGATGGGTAATGGGATGGTTCCTTGTTCTGAATGAACAAGGCAAAGTGTGAATTATGTAGACCAATTTAAGGATCAGTTCAAGGTAGGTACAATTGGTTGGATGTGTAGAGGTAAAAGGGAGATGTTGCTTGGCAATTGTAATGGCGCAGGGATAAAGTGTAAATTATGTAGACCACTTTAAGGGTCAGTTCAAGGTAGGTACAATTGGATATGTAAAGGTAAAAGGGAGATGTTGCTTGGCAATTGTAATGGTGCAAGTTTCACGATAAGGATTCATACCACACCAGATGGATAAAATGTCATCTTTTAATGTTGGAAGTGATGCTTATTTTGAGTCTTCTTTTTGTTACATGTGAATATTTAGTTTTCACATTATTTAGACATCAACATAAAAACAAAAGAATAATGGTGGTAGAATATTTAAAACCTCAAAAAAAAATAAAAAATGAATAGCAGTGCATCATGAAGACGCAATCTAATCATGAAGATGTAAGATATTAGTGGTTGTGACTAGGCAATCTAATCATGATACCTCTTATTTTACAATGATTTCTCAAAAATATGTCCATAGGGCTAGGACTTTAATTATTTGTTTCGATTCACATTGAGCTTTCGATTTGTTGAATTTTCATGAAAAATATGCGAATATGGCAGAAACGTACGGACGAATGCTTACCGTAATTTTCATGAAAAATAAAAATACAAGACAAAGTTAAGTTTATGCCAGAATATTGGTAATTCCACCAGCGTTTTTCTATCGCTCGTTGCTCGACCAACATCACACCGCTCATTGCCCAATCTATCACATTTTATTTTATGGAAAAATCTATCGTAATATGTCCAGAAATTAATTCCAAGTGTGTTTAAGGTCGAGGATTGAATTTGATCAGATGAATTTAGATCCCCAGTGGCGAGTTCCAAAGACAACAACTATCACTTAAATTCCAACCCTTAAGGTAAGTTTTTATTCATCGAAAACATGACTTCTTGTGCCTAATTGATGTGGGATAAATTGCATCAAATATTGCTTATTTTCTCTATCGAAATCATGAAAATTGTTTTTGTACATCTTCGATGATGGTCTAAAAACAAGAATTTCTCTATGAGGGTTTTACATCATAATAGTTGAGACATGTTTTCTATATTTATACCCGAAAGTGTTTTTTTCCCATGGTAAAGTTATGTCAAATGTGACCTCATTGAGCTGATGTTTCCCTTGATTTCCATGGGATGAACATTGGAAGTGTTTACCATGTTGATTTGAAATGTCTTCCTTATCAATTCAATTATTACATGCACCATCCTTGTCTATTTAATTACCAGGTGCATCGTTCTTGTCCATTCATTAATAAAGTAGATGGAGCCATGACATAATAGATCAAGCCATGCACTTGCAACAATTTCAGAAGAATGGAAAATTCAAATCCAACTTTAGTTTCACAATGTTTAAAATTATGTAGAGGTAATGTATGCGGTGAGTTATCAATCATGTTTCAGTCTGTTTCAAACAATATTATGGCTCAAACTTCTAATTCTGTCGTGAATCATTTGAAATTGTAAATAAATTATTTTATAAATTGCAAGTTATGTGTGTCATGTAGTGTTGAGTTTATAGTTTAGTTTCAGGTTTATATGTTTCATCTTAACTATGTTTCTATCTAGAAACACAGATCGAATGCCATAACCAATTGTAGAAGGGATCATATTTGCATGATTTTTTC
>ML830552.1:0-17704 GCA_009831015.1 Picea engelmannii | reverse complement strand
CTTAGTCCCTAAAAAAATATTATCCTCCTTAATGGCCATGAACATGGACTCAAACCACCACACAGATCCTCTTTAAGGTATTTATGAACTTTAGGTGGGATACAATCACTATTCACAAGTTTTGGACATCACATATGGCACTTGGATCTTACCCATGGTTAGGAAAAGAACATAAGACACTTATGCCCAATTTTAATCTTCTCGTTGATCTTTGCGATGTAGCCTTTGTACAACCACACAAGACACTTGTATGGGATATTTCACCTCCATGTGGGATATTTCATGCCAATAATAAATTTTTCATAATAAGAAAGGATCGTGGGCCTATGCTCTAAGAAAATATTTCTCGTGCCTAATGGAAAAGCCTAAGTCCTTGTATTGGGAATGTGTGGACGATTAATATATTATGGAAAATAAGATTTTGTATCAAGAGATATACCATGGATGAGGTAGGAAAACATGTGACCTAGGCCCTATACAAATATTCTTGATCTCAATGGTTATGAACAAATCCTTGAAGCACCACACAGACCATCTCTAAGTGATCTTTGGCCCGTGGGTGGGATATGGGCACCATTCACAGGTTTTATGCATCATAGTTGGCTCTCAAGGCCTCTAAGAAGAAACTTAGAGCCATTAGGAGGATGTTCACACAAAATAAGGTACTAGGGGCTTTAAACATGGTTAGGGAAAGAAAAAAAGGTGTTAAGGCCCTATTTGAATATTCTCAGTATCAATCTTCATGTAATAGTTATTGAACCAATGAAAAAACAAATAAGACTTGTGAAGGGGATATTTGGTATCTATGGGTACCTTTGGAACCATTAGTATGTATTCATAGTAAGAATGGGTCTTAGGGAATATACCATGGCAAGGGGAGGAGAACATAGAGATTAGGCACAAAATGAAGCTTCTTGAGTTCAAGGGCCATGAACTAGGCCTCAAACAACCTCTTATATCCTTTCTAAGGTATCTTTGGACTTTGGGTAGGATATGGGCACTAGTATGATTTTTTCACACCACACATGAGATTCAAGGCCTATGTTGTATCCTGGGGAGGAAATTAAGAGCCTTGGGACCTAAAAAGGATTTATTTTCCATGAAAAAAGACTCTAACTAGGAATATGTGGACTATTAGTATGTTTTCACAGTATGAATGAGTCTTAGGATATTTACCATGGATGGGGACGAAAACCAAGCCCTTGTGACCTAAACAAAGATTCTTAGGCTTAATGGCCATGACCAAATCCTCTGAGGGATCTCTAGGGGATATGTTGCCTATACGTGGGATATCATGGATGTCGTTAAGAGTTTTTTCACATAACAGTTGGGTCTCAAAGCCTTCAAGTGGTTTGATCTAGAATTAAGGGATTTTCCTCGAAGTTGAAACATCTCAGGGATTGGTAAAGCTATGCATGTCTATCCTCATACTCTACAAGACCTCTCAATCCATCTGAATATGTACCTGGAGTGTTGATAATGTTGAGAAACCTAAGAACATAGGTCATAAACCCAATTTCCCTTTCCATATGTGTAAGGGTGATCACCTTCTTAACCATTTCCCTGGTATTCTAAAGGTTTTATAAGTGTGTTCTCAGGGTTCCCAACAATCCATGTCACCAAGCTCTACAGATCATGCTAGTGACGGTCTATCAACCAGTGATAATAAGGTTGGGGGTAAAAAAGGTAAAGTTAAGTTTCCTTGTAGGTTATGCAAGGGATCTCATCATACTTACCATTTCTCTCATATATAGAAGGATTCACAATTGTTGGAAGATAGTGTCATTTCCTAGCAACAACCTTAAGTTGCTTCCCAAGAGTCCTCCCCTACCCAACCTCAAGTTGATGAAGTTGTCAATACGATTTGATCTTTGATTGACCCCACTCTTCCTTTGGAGAGTGACTTGAATACCATTGATGTTTTATTTGTCAATTCAAAGTGTTGTCGACAAGGGGACATCCCATCCATTTCAAAGGAACCCCCTCTAAGTACTAATGCCATTTCCTTTGATTGGAATAGTCTAGCAGAACCTCATCTTCCTTTAAGTATCCCTTTCCAGATAATTGTGCAAGGTGTTGATAAGTACATATATCGCACTATCGTAGATGAATGGGCCTTTTTTAGTATTTTAACCTCAACTTCTTGGCAAACTTTAGGTTCTCTTGAGCTTGTACCAGACACTAATCATATTCTAGATTTTAATAGAAGACCTAGTGAACCTTTAGGGATCCTTCCTCAACTTCCCATCACCTTATGAGGAAAAATTGTCTGTATTAATGTCATGGTAGTCCAAGTCTCCTTGGATTTTAATTTTCTCCTTGGGCGAGACTATGCCTATGCTATGAAAGATACACACTTTCGAGTGATGTATTTTTCCCATGATGGGATCATAGTGACCATCGATCAATTTTCATTTGTTAGTCTTGATAATTGTATGATTATTGACCATAGGACTTCACTGAATGTTCCTTACATTCAAGTGGTTTCTCCCCTGCCACAAGTCAATTATGTGGCATTATCTCCCATGCCTTCAATTTGTAATGAGAAGGATACTCTCGCTATATGCTCATCTTCTTTAGATTTAGTTCCAATAGTTGACATGGTAAATCCCTCGCTAGGGACATTGGAGCATGTTCTCCCCATTATTGATCAGAGCGAGTCTCTTGACATGTATTCCTTCCATAACATTATTCTTTTGTCTAATGAAGACCTCTTGGAAGCCATGGCAAGGTTAATGAGCATAGTTCGTTTTTTTTGTCAAGCTCGTTAAAAAATGAAACAAGTGAGCATAGTTCATTTTTTGTCTCAAAATCGTTAAAAAATTAAACAGATATTTGTGAGAATGGTTTGCTTTCTATGTCAAGCTTAGTAAAAAATGATACATACTCCCCTCTACTTGATATTTCACTAGATCTATTACCTAAACCTTCATTTCTTCCGCCTGTGTCAGTTGATCCTCTTTCATCCTCCCTCTCTAGTGAACTTATTCCTACTAGTAGCCAAGAGTCTAATTGGGTGTATAAGAAGAGCCGGAGGATGAAACAAAGCTTGGGAGGCATGTCTCCACCCTATAGACATCATGTTGTATTTAAGTCGCTAGCTTCTATCAATCATGTTGGGGGAAATGTACCAACCTTTGGGCATCATGTTGGGAATAACAATTGCTAATGGGCATCAACCGAGCATAGTTCATTTTTTGTTTCAATCTCATTAAAAAATGAAACCAACCCAAGCATAGTTTATTTTCTAGTTTCAAGCTCGCATATAAATGAAACCAACGCTAAGAAAAAATTATTTTAATGGTTTCAAGTTCACATAAAAATGAAACCAACCCCTAGCACAGTTTTATCCTCTGTTTCAAGATCGTGTAAAAATGAAACCAACCCCGAGCACAGGTTTTTCCTATGTTTCAAGCTCATTTAAAAAATAAACCAACATCAAGCACAATTTTATCCTATGTTTCAAACTGATTTAAAAATGAAACCAACCATGAGCATAGTTTCATTCTTTGTTTCAAGCTCGTATAAAAATGAAGCATGCACTTCGAGCATAGTTTCATTCTTTGTTTCAAGCTCGTTAAAAAATGAACTCTTTGGAGTCTTCTTTAATCTCTTTTCAGACTCTCTAAACATGAAAATACTGTCGAAAAATCTTGTTTCCTTTCACAATCGTTAAAAGTATCTGAAAGGATGTCTATTCGATGTAAGTTTATCATTTTTTTGGACTGAATGGACTAATTACAAAAAATGAATACTCTAGTCAACCTCGACTAGAAGAGTTCTCCCTTGTATTGTTTTACACGTTTTCGGGCTTGGAGAACTAAATTTATGAAAAAGATCACCCTTGGAGTCTTCTTTAAGATCTTTTCAGACTCTCTAAATGTGAAAATCATTAGAGGAAATTTCAACTCAAAAATGTTCTCCTAAGGAAAAATCAAGAAATTAATAAAATAATGTTGAGTAAGCAATTTTGTACAGGAAATTTCAACTCAAAAGTGTCGTCCTAAGGAAAAATCAAGAAATTAATAAAACAATGTTGTGTAAACAATTTTTTAATATTTTTTTTTAATATTTCACTTTTATCAAAGCTAGCTTAAATATATATTTTATATTAACATCAATTTATGAAGACAAAGTTCGATGTAGTGTTTTCCCCCAAAATAAGGAAAGAAACTTAAATACACAGTGCCATCTTAAAAATCACTAGTGGATTATTTCATGTAACATAATTTTCCATCTCTCTCTCTCTCTCTCTCTCTCTCTCTCTCTCTCTCTCTCTCTATATATATATATATATATATATATATATATATATATATATATTNTCTATATATATATATATATATATATATATATATATATATATATATATATTGAAATGTGTTCAAACTTGTCATTATTCATTGTGATTGAAGGAAAATTATGATAAATATTTTAGGATAAACTTGACTCTAAAAGAGTTAAATTTATTTTAAGTAAACAAGTGGGTATTGGGCCCATGGTTTTTGTGTCCCATGGTTAAATTTATTTTAAGTAAACAAGTGGGTATTGGGCCCATGGTTTTTGTGTCCCATGGTTTTGGTAGCCCATAGTATTATTCTCATGGATTAATGTAATGAAGCCTTTAAAAGGAAAACAAATATTAAATATTTTTAAAATTAAAAAATTACTATTTCATTTCTCATAATAAAGACAATTTGAAATGAAAAATCTAGAAATTACACCATTATCATATGCATAATATTGAACTAAAAATATAAATATTATACCACTTTCATAATGAATATTATAGGATTGTCTACAAATTGTTGTGCATAGCAATCTACTATGAAAGAAATTGAAAAAACTCCAAAATATATATATCAAAACCCATGATTTAAAAAAATAAAAATTAATTCATGTTAGTAATGAAAAGTGACAATACATTAATACCACATCAATACACTATCTCTCATTTATTACAACCATTGGAAAATCAGTTATCATATTAATTCCACTCTCAACATCCAAGACAATTTTGGGCAGCCTCGGCAACAATCATGCTTAGGGTAAACAAATTGTATTAATAAAAATACCATTGATCTCCAAATTATATAATAAAAAATTGTCTTTGACATGCACCTCTTTTGAATTTTAAAGCACTTTGATTGGCTAATATAGTATGAAATGGAATTATGAGGGACTCGTCAAAGATGAGCTATACCAAGCATTTGTTACCCTCCTCGAGCTCGTTAAAAGGAAAAGAGGTAGTCGTTGTTCATGGTGGGGGGGGATTTGAGAGAAGTGGGTCGAGTTTTGGAAAGCATTATGGAAGTTTTATGTTGTCACCCTTGAACATGGAAATTATCCGTGTCGTGTCTTACAGTTGGGTAATCTACTTGTCTCTGATTCATACCAATCCTATGAGTCATTATATTGATTTGGATCACTCGAAGAGTGCCCTAGTTATCGTTGCACTATGCTTTGGTCTATCTCGTAGTCGAGTAAACGCTTCCAAGCTACTTGTCATGACTCACAATGTTCAAGGGAATTTTCATCCCAAATCAACCACTCTGCAGTATGAGGCAAGAGCATCGCTCCACCTCAGTAGTGTCTCAGCATTCCAACTCATCAATGTGCATTCAAGAAGGGGAGAGGGGCCATCCCTCTCATTTTGTCCCAAAATTTTAAATGTGAAGTTAATACAATTAAATGTTCTCAGGATGGAAGAGATGATCTATTTCCTTTGTACAGGATGGAGATAAGGTTGCCTTTAACAGGCCTGAGTTGTACATATCTTGAGCCTGGCCTCAGATCTGAGATATTGATGTTTATTCAATGTAATTAATGAGAGTTAGGTAGCTTGGAGGGAAAGGCTTGAGGATCCCCTCTTTTGTAAAAGGATATTTGTATCATATTTCATTAGGAATCTAAGGGGAAGGAGAGTAGAGAGATAAGAGAGTCGAGACTCAGTTGCAGTCTGATCTCAAGCATTGTAATTGACATTCTAGTTTTAATACAAAAAGAACAAATTTCTATGTTTATCAATTCCTTTATGGTGATTGTTTATGAATGTCATTTTGTGTTTATGTCTGTGTATGTTGTACATGTATGATAGGTTTCCATATGAAGATATAGACATAATCCTCTGTCTATGAGTTTGTTGAATCGTTCTGGGTTATTTTGGTTAAGCACAAGGAGTGCACGACAGAGTGCTGGAAACTCTATGAGCCAACGAAAGGAGTGTGTATCTGGACTCTAGTTCGAGTGTCAGAGGAGAATGTGCCAAGAGGGCACACCAGAACATTCACAATCTCAAGAGGAGCCTCTAGGTTATTGAATACCTTGGAGGAGAGACTGTGCAGAGGAGGCACAGAGAGACAAAATTGTTGAATATTTTGTAGAGCTATGCTAGGAGGGCATTGAGAAGGTGCAAGTGTGCACAGGTGAACTCTATTTCTAGTTCTGAAAAGAGGAGTGTCAAAGAGAAGACACTCACAAACTTACTGAACACTCTATAGGCTCATCAAGGAGTTCTTGAGAAGAATTTTCCAAGAGGGCACATATATCCCTTCGAGGAACAAAGGGACAAAGACCTTTGAGGTCCGAGAAGTTGAAGCTCAAGGTGAAGTAGAGTTGTTGAAAACTATGGAGGAATACATGTGCAAAGAGTGCACCAAGCCAACACTTAGACAAAGTGTTGAAAGAGATCCATCTGAAGGCTAGTCAAGTGCAAGAAGTGCGCCAGAGGTAAAGTAGTTTCTTTTTACAAGATCAGGAGGAGGAGCGAATTCAATACCCAAGTAGTCGAGCTCGTAGGAGAATCAAAGGTTGCATCCTTTGAATGTTTTTAATTTTTCCTATTTCGGGAGAATGAATAAGCTTAGGAGGGAGGAGCAATAGCTGTCAGCAGATCAGCTATGGAGAGAGAGATCTGGGTCGTCGAATCCCACGTCCAGACAGGAGAAGCACGTAGAGGAGAGGAACAGATCCCATCTGTTAGATCTGGGTGTGGAGGATTAACAAGTGTTGGATCCAGGTAAAGTGTACGAACGGTAATCCCTTTCAGTGCACAAGAGAGAGGACTTGTTGAAGTCCCGAAGTACCAAAGAGGTTAGGGATCGTCCATCATCCAGAGGTACAGGTGGTGAAAGATCTAAAACTCTGGAGCAGAAGCACTCTGGGAGTTTGCAGACAAGGATAGAACAAGATCATCGAAGCTCCGAAGTCTGGAGTAGATCTTGGTTGTTGGTCACCAAGAGGCACATGTCAACAAATATGAAACTCTAGGGGAATAGAATTCTGGGAGATTTCATTCATGGAGTGTGAAAAACTCTCGAAGTTCCAAAGAGCGGAGTAGAATGCAACCGTCCGTTGCAAAGGACACGTGGTGAGCGATCTGAAAGTCCGAAGATTTAACGCTCCGGGAGGAAGCAGTTGAACGAGGTTTAGGAACTCCGAAAGAGCTGGGAG
This sequence comes from Picea engelmannii, assembly GCA_009831015.1. NCBI lineage: Eukaryota > Viridiplantae > Streptophyta > Pinopsida > Pinales > Pinaceae > Picea > Picea engelmannii. Next base: position 10,252 of record ML830552.1, on the reverse strand, counting down.
CCGAAGTAGATCCTGACCATTTATCACCAGGAGGGATGTGGCAGTGGATCAGAGAGTCTGGGGTTATAGCTGTTCAAAAGAATTGGGGCGCGTATGAGCCAAGAACTCTCGAAGAGTCGAGAGCCGAAATAGATCTTGGTCATTGATTTTCAGGGGACATGTGGCATTAGATCATGGACTCCAGAAGAAAGCACTCTAGAATAAAAGGGGTGCAGAAGGAAAAATAACTGCTGAAGAGAAGGGAGCCAAAGGATATTTGAGTCATTTGTTTCAAAGGACGCATGTCAATAGATCGAGGACTTCAGAGAAAAGAGAGAGGAGGAAGTGGAGTGTTGACCGAAAATCGTCCAAAGCTCCAAAGGTAAGAAGATAAATCCTAGCTGTCAATTATGTGGACATGTGGTGTCATTTATGTCACTTCAGTGATAGAGCACTTCGGGGAAAAGCAAGAGTGGAGTGAACAGAAATCCTAAAGCCCAAAGTCACGAAGTAAATATGAATCGTCCGTTGGAAAGGGATGCGTGGAAAAATATCTTCCACTTCGGGGAGAAGTCACTTCGGGAGAAAGTGGACTTTGTTGGAGCCATAAATCCTAAAGTCCGGAGTGCTAGACTTCATCAGAGTTGTTCTTCAGCAGAGGACAAGTGTCAGCAGATCTTCCATTTTGAAAGATAGCCACTTCGGAGGAAAGTGGGGTCGCATGATTTAATAACTCTCGAAGGTTGAAGTGTCATATTTCATCGTGACCGTAGGATAAGGGAGGATGCATGTCATCATATTGGCCACTCTCGACATTGTGAACTTAGGAGAGAATGGAAGGGAGAATCGAACGAAGCTGAAATAGATCGGGGACATTGACAGTGGAGGATGTGTGTCAAGAGATCGTGAACTTCAGAGGTTTGTTACTCCAGAGATTTCGTGGAGTCATGTTTCAAAAATTGGGGAGAAACAGAGCCCGAAGAAATCAGGTTCGTTGATTGGAAAAGGAGTGGGGTGCGTCGATCCCTCTCATGTCAGTTCAGAACTTCGCCAGTTTGGGGTTCAGGGGAATTGACTGCAGCGTGAAGTGAAAATGCCTAGAGCCCAAATATATAAAGTTCCCTTTGAGTTGGTGCGTGGGCACAACCCGAGGTCATATGAAGGAAAGGATCTAGAGAGGGGAGATACCACCTATTATTTAGATTCTTAAAAGAGTCCAGGAAGGATCTCGCAGGTTAGACAGAACCTGCACTTTGAAGGAAAGGGGACCTATGTAAATTGGTTTGGGGTCTAGAAAAGTCTCGAAGAGTCGATCGGACTCAATTTCTTGAATGATCCTAGACCAGGAGGTCGAGAAGCCTCGAGGAGAGAGAGGGGATCTGCATCACAATATTACCAACCTTCGTCCCCGTATTAGTTTATTTTCATTTGATCCATCATCTTACATCACTTTCCTATGTCATTTTTGTGTCAATGATGGGATACATCATGGCCCTCCTTCAAAGAGTCTATTCATGTCGACTTCAACACATTATCCAAGAATTAGACTTAGAAACCAGTTAATATCTTGGAACTTGCATGCCTCAATGACATATCTCCTCTCCTTCAAGACTACGTTTACATCATTGGACTCTGATCAAATTATTCCATGAATGTTAAACTTCATCTCATTTTTTCACATTTGTTGGAATATACAAGGGTACCTTGGGATTCATTGTCATCATTGGTGATTTTCCTCGCACTTGTTAATAGTATGAATCAATGACCGGTAATCAATTGGTTTCTACCATGTTTGACATCGGGACATCTATTTACATGGCTAGACTCATAACATTTTGGGATTAGGACAAAGATCATGGGAACCCCTTAAGTGCTCACCTATGTTACGTTCCTTCCCCAGGTTGAGATGGAGATTATTTGAGTACTTAGTAGATTCCAGTATGGTCATCATCCTGACGATCTCACTGATATGTATGGTGTCACATAGATCCACTTTGTATTGGTCTATGGCTATGTTTTTATCATATCATAGCTCCACTATGTATTATTTCATGGCTATGACCTGATCAAGTCATGGAGGTATGGATCCACATTGTATTTTCCGTGGCCATATCATTTGCCAGTACTTTCATGGATCCAAAGTGTATTGTTAGATGACCATGTTTTGAGGAGGGGGTAATTCATAGAATCATACCTATCATCTGGCAATGCACGAAGGGGATGGAAAAATGAGAGCTTGGAGGAATTGTTGCATCATCATCATTGAGATTGTAAATCTTCCATTTCTTTCCATTTTTAATACATAATTTGGCCTATTTCTCTTAATGTCTACATTGTTCATTTCATGAATGTTTATATTTGTCTTTTTTAAGTCTAGAATAGATAAATATACTTTCTCCTAACGATATCTAGTAATAGAAGAGGGTTGTCTCGTCTCTTGCAAGAGGGATACTTCCATACTAGGAGCTTGGAGATCAAGTTCAACAGTTGGAGAAGTGAGAAAAACCTACAGGAAAGAGGTAAAACATTTACCTTTTCCTCTTTCTCTCTCTCTTTTTATTTCATCAATGAATGTATAAATTAGTCTTAAGGGGAAATTAGTTTCCATTTGTTTCCTTCTTTCTCAGATTAAAGGAAACCAAATCCAAGGGGGGTTTCTCCTATCCGTAGGGGGGAATTTACCACAATAGTAGTGTCTTAGGGTGACTGGATATCACTAGAATTGTCTAAATGGAGGTAATGTCTATTATGTAAGGAATATTACTCATTTGAGAGATTCCTACGCTTTACATAATTTTGTGTAGGTTATAGAGCAACGACTAATATTTGTTTTGTTGTTATATATTGAAATAACTTTTGTTTTTTGAAATTTTTAGACAAACTTTTTCCATTTATATTGTTTTTTTTGCATTGTATCAAAACCTTTGAGGTCTAGAGAGCCTAAAAATGGAGAGATTTTCCCATCTAAGGATTTAAGTCTATGGTTTCATCCAAAAAAAATTTCAAAAGAGATCCATAGCAGCATAAGGAAATGCGACAAAAAATATTAGAGAAGGTCCAACATCGTGAAGAAGACCAAGATAAGGCTAGGAGTAAAGCAGTAAAGGTGGTGGTAAAGGGATGTGGAATCCCAATCAAGCATTGCCTCTCTCTTATATGTTTCCTTTTATTCTACGCAAGTTTCACCATTATAAATTTGCATCGAAATTTATGTTGTTGTCGGTCTTCAAAAATGATCCGGATTATTTTTAGCACGAAATGAGAGCAGAGATATAATAACGAAATGTACAGACCGATATATCATATATCCAATAATATAATAGAGATTTGTCAGAAATATAAACATAAACACATAGATAGAGTAATACACAATTTCTATTAATGAGTGAGATGTACAAGACTGTAAAAATACAGAGTGAAAGACTCGCTAGAATGGTGGAAGCTTATCTCTGAGAAACGATGTGATGGCTACTCACATTCATAAGAAGATGATTTTTACAATGAGGCTCCAAATACATTTTCTATCATAAAGAAAATCCAAAACCCTAACCCCAGAAGATGAAAAGCCAATAGTTTTGTGGACCTCGTTTTGGGTACTTTGGTGTATCAACTTCCTCAGGGCGTAACTTTGGCATACAATTTCCGTTTGGGGTGCAAGATAGCTCGTTGGAAAGGTATCGACGACGAGATTAATTTTTGGGGCTCAGTCAAAGACTGTTGCGATATTTTATGTGCTATATCACGAAAAAAATGTTTTTTAGGCCCTCAAATGGCCCCAGAAGTTTAGGAGCCGAAAAACTAAAAATAGTAAGTTGCTAGAAAATTGTTTTGAGTCAGAAGGAATAGGTGGGTGGCCACCAATATCCACCTGGATCAATCCTCCATCCTTAGGAAAAAGTATTCTCCATTGTGTTGAGTTCCCGAGGGAGAGGGCGAAGCATTTGTTAAATATGGACCTTGGTGAGTTGCTTGCCTTGATAGAGAAGTTGCACTCCTTGGTTTGTTGAAGACTGTCACGAACCTGTTGTTGGTAGGGTTGTACCTTTTTAACCATTTTGGATACCTGAGATGATTGTGTGCAGAAGAAATCTTTTCTCTTTTATGTAATATTTTCGACCTGCTTTTGTTGGATAGAAGGTGCTTGGACCGAGGCTGCAGTGGTTGTGGTGTCCTTCTGTTCACCTTTTGAACAGATTGTGAAGAAGCTAAATTTTGTAGTATGAGATACTACCTTGTGACACTGTTTAGGTGGGACAATAGTGGGAACTACCTCTGGTATCCTTTAGATATGACCCCCTAAAGTAACAATGACATTGCAGGGTCAAGACTCATAAATACCATGGCGCTTCCACATATATGGTTGGTCCAAAAGAACACCACATACATCCAACAGGGAAACATCACATAATACCTCATCCTTGAAGGGATAGATGTCGTATGACAATATGCACTGTTGGATGACACAGAGATCTCTTCCCTGGTGAAGCCACGTGATGTTATATGGTTGTGGGTGTGGTATTGTCAACAATCCCAACCGTTTGACTACCTTTGTTAAGATGAGGTTCTTCTAGATTTCGCTATCAAAAACAAAATGCAAAGAGGTGCCTCTTTGTGAATGAAAGAGGCACTCCCCCTCTTCAGGATCTACTGGTTCTTTTGGTTGAATTGTTACGGTCGCAACGGTAGCAGTGTGGTCTGCGTCGATGATCTGTATTTTTCCATTATTTTCTGAATCAGGGTTTGACTCCTTGTCTTTGATCTCAACCATCAATGATTTTTTTGAGCGACATTCAACAGTGTTGTGCCAGGGGATTTTGTGGAAATCACACCACTTTCCAGTGTCCTTATTCGTCTTCTCGTGACCCTTCTTTTCTTATGGCTTGGACTGGTTTTCAGGTGGCTATTTGTTAGGGTCGTATTTATCATATTTTGGTTGTTGTGGATTTGTAGACCCAAAATCTCACTTTTTCTGGTGCCTAAATTCCTACTCAATTTTGATATCATATCGATAGGCAACTTCCATCGATGAGATGTCCAGAAACTTTATTTCATTTTGGATGTACCTGTGTAGAGCCCCATGGTATTTTAGAACCAAATATCACTTAGAATCTTTGATGCCCAATTTCGTGTGTAAGGTATGAATGGTGTTGGTGAACTCCAACACTTCCTGGCCCCTCTCTTGACGTGGCATGGTCCATCTCATGTATTGGTCATCATAGTTACCAACAGGGTGATATTGTTCCTTGACTCCATCCACAAAATATCCCAAGTGGGCTTGGCCCCATATATTCCAGACTCCTCTGTGTAAATTTGCTCCTAGTAAATTTCCCACCAATGTTTGACATGGCAGAGAGCTTTAAGGAGTGCAAAGGTGATCTTTTCCCTATTGGAAAAATTGTGAACAAACAAATAACCTTTTAGTAGATTTAACCATTTTTCTAGGGCATCTGCATCTATTTGTCCTTCAAATACGAGAATATCAAAATTAACTTGTCCCTTGAAAGGTGAGGTGCCTCAAAAGTGGTTGCTTGATGAAGATGCATTGTTTTTTATTAACAGGCATTGAAGGATGTGGGAAAAAATTTCCATCATTTCATCCCTCTATCACTAAGAGCTTGCTCAATCAACATATTAATAGAATCGTCATCTTTGTCATTTTTCTTTTCTTCGGCCATGGAGGGTTTCTTGGGCATGCAAGAGTGATTGTACTCAAGAGAGACAAGATTGATACCCAACTTTATATACTCATACCTCATTGGGGACATGTACTGAAAAAAAATCAAGAGCAACCTGCTCTGATACCACTTATCCATTATTTTTTTGGCACAAAATGAGAGCGGAGATATAATAACGAAAGGTATAGAGATATAGTAGATATCCAATAATATAACATATATTTATCATAGATATAACCATAAACACAGAGTGTTACACATTATTTCTGGTCACCCCAGAGATCCTTTTACAGCATGTGTTCATGTTCCCCAAAGATCCTTCCTTCATGAGAAAAGTGGTTGGCTTTCTCTTCTCAAAAACCCTAGTAAAGAAGATTTCTGCAGGTTGCACCATACGCAGGGTGCGACGATGCCTGATCACTACCCTCTGCTTTGAAACTGGTTTCGACGTCGCTACAGACTGTCCTATAGCTAGGGTGTGGCGATGCTAAAAGACTAAGAAAGGTCGATCTTCACGAAAGTTCTAGAAGAGGATCTTCTAGAAAATGAGTTGGCTTCCAAATAGATGGGATCTTACTCGCTTCTCTGATTTGGTGGGATCATCCTAATCTCTTTAACCATCTCTCTTTCCCCTATATAAAGAGGGATTTTTCATGGAAAAGGATAAGGTTAATGAAGGTTGAATAGGCTAAGAATTGTATGAGGAATTCTATTTCAGTTCATGCTTGAGGGCTTCATTTTGGTTCATCAAGTCATTGTGGATCTTCTTCATGCAAGTTTGGAGCAAGTGTGTGTGTTGGAGCAAAGGGCCAATGAAAGGGGACCTTGCAACATCAAGGTTTTTGGTTGTATCTTCCACTTTTACTTAATATAATGCAATGGCATGTTTCTTTCCCATAAAACCATTCTCATTTTATTGTATGATTCCTTGATCACATGCATATGTTTTCATTGAGTATACTATGGTTGATTTCACTTTGGTTAGTTTGTGTTCCCTTGTAGATCCAATATCACAAGAGCATCGGAGTAGAGAGAGGACAACAAAGATACAAGGAAGCGATATTTAAACGGTATGTCACTCATCTCTTGTTTAATAGTACATTCAATGATTAGAGCTTACGGAAAGCATCATGTCCTATCTTGTTTTGTTATAGATCTAGGGAGATCAGTTTATGTCCGCATTTACCGATTATGCAATAACACAGAGATACAATAATATACAATTTCTATTAATGAGCGAAATGTACAAGACTGTAAAAATACAGAGTGAAAGACTCACTAGAATGGTGGCAACTTATCTCTAAGAAGAGATGTGATGGCTACTCACATTCACAAGAAGATGATTTTTATAATGAGGCTCCAAATACCTTTTTAATCATAAATACAATCCAAAAACCTAACCTCAGAAGATGAAAAGCCAATAGTTTTGTGGATCCTGTTTTGGGTAGTTTGGTGTATCAACTTCCCGGGGGAGTAACTTTGGCATACGATCTCCATTTGGGGCGCATGATATCTCGTTGGAAAGGTATCGACGAGGAGATTATTTTGGGGGATCAATCAAATCTTTGTGTTATCATTGAGGTGATTTATCGTGAAAAAACATTTTTTAGGCACTCAAAATGGCCCCGAATGTTTAGGAACCGAAAAATTGCTAAAAATAGTAAGTTGCTAGAAAACTGTTTTGAGTCAGTTAGAATAGGTGGGCGGCCACCGATACCCACCTGAATAAAAAATATATATCGTTTTCATTCTTCATTTATATGGTTGTGAGTTTGTGTTGGTAGGCTTTGTCCTCACGAGAAGATTTGTGTGTGCATTTACATAGAGATACCTCTTGTCTATTGGTCAAGGTTTTGTTTCATTCAAGGTTTTAGATCTTCTTCAGGTGTTCTTCCTTCTATCGAATTTGGGCCATCAATGGTCTCTGCTTTGGTTCGCCAAGGTTCTCTCTTCACGATTTGTTCACATTCACTTTTTCTGGAAAGAAGATAGTGATGAAAAATATAATTGATTTTTTTTATAAATATCAAATAATCCCTACACTAAGAACATGTTCTCTTGGGGTAGATCCAACGGCTATTTAACAAAATCATGAATCCAACGGCCATAAATCCAACCCGTCATGCCAATAACCCTAATTCATGTCAATGTTTCACTCATTTGGCACCACTCACTTCTTAGGAATATCAAAAGGCCTTTTTTGGTGAGGCATCGATATCCATTTGGGCTACAATTGGAAATATTGTCAGAAAGCAAAATCAATTCAAGCAAGTCCACCACCACTTTGATGCATCACAAGCCTTAGCATCCTATAGGAACATATGTAGAACATGAAGTAACATTGGTTTATAGCACCCCATATAAAATATCCTTGGATCCTCTATGTTGAAAAATCTTCTCTATTTGAACAAAAGCTTCAAAAGGTGCTACCCCAACAAAGAAGAATAACATACTTTGTATTGATTTTGATGGGTAATGGGATGGTTCCTTGTTCTGAATGAACAAGGCAAAGTGTGAATTATGTAGACCAATTTAAGGATCAGTTCAAGGTAGGTACAATTGGTTGGATGTGTAGAGGTAAAAGGGAGATGTTGCTTGGCAATTGTAATGGCGCAGGGATAAAGTGTAAATTATGTAGACCACTTTAAGGGTCAGTTCAAGGTAGGTACAATTGGATATGTAAAGGTAAAAGGGAGATGTTGCTTGGCAATTGTAATGGTGCAAGTTTCACGATAAGGATTCATACCACACCAGATGGATAAAATGTCATCTTTTAATGTTGGAAGTGATGCTTATTTTGAGTCTTCTTTTTGTTACATGTGAATATTTAGTTTTCACATTATTTAGACATCAACATAAAAACAAAAGAATAATGGTGGTAGAATATTTAAAACCTCAAAAAAAAATAAAAAATGAATAGCAGTGCATCATGAAGACGCAATCTAATCATGAAGATGTAAGATATTAGTGGTTGTGACTAGGCAATCTAATCATGATACCTCTTATTTTACAATGATTTCTCAAAAATATGTCCATAGGGCTAGGACTTTAATTATTTGTTTCGATTCACATTGAGCTTTCGATTTGTTGAATTTTCATGAAAAATATGCGAATATGGCAGAAACGTACGGACGAATGCTTACCGTAATTTTCATGAAAAATAAAAATACAAGACAAAGTTAAGTTTATGCCAGAATATTGGTAATTCCACCAGCGTTTTTCTATCGCTCGTTGCTCGACCAACATCACACCGCTCATTGCCCAATCTATCACATTTTATTTTATGGAAAAATCTATCGTAATATGTCCAGAAATTAATTCCAAGTGTGTTTAAGGTCGAGGATTGAATTTGATCAGATGAATTTAGATCCCCAGTGGCGAGTTCCAAAGACAACAACTATCACTTAAATTCCAACCCTTAAGGTAAGTTTTTATTCATCGAAAACATGACTTCTTGTGCCTAATTGATGTGGGATAAATTGCATCAAATATTGCTTATTTTCTCTATCGAAATCATGAAAATTGTTTTTGTACATCTTCGATGATGGTCTAAAAACAAGAATTTCTCTATGAGGGTTTTACATCATAATAGTTGAGACATGTTTTCTATATTTATACCCGAAAGTGTTTTTTTCCCATGGTAAAGTTATGTCAAATGTGACCTCATTGAGCTGATGTTTCCCTTGATTTCCATGGGATGAACATTGGAAGTGTTTACCATGTTGATTTGAAATGTCTTCCTTATCAATTCAATTATTACATGCACCATCCTTGTCTATTTAATTACCAGGTGCATCGTTCTTGTCCATTCATTAATAAAGTAGATGGAGCCATGACATAATAGATCAAGCCATGCACTTGCAACAATTTCAGAAGAATGGAAAATTCAAATCCAACTTTAGTTTCACAATGTTTAAAATTATGTAGAGGTAATGTATGCGGTGAGTTATCAATCATGTTTCAGTCTGTTTCAAACAATATTATGGCTCAAACTTCTAATTCTGTCGTGAATCATTTGAAATTGTAAATAAATTATTTTATAAATTGCAAGTTATGTGTGTCATGTAGTGTTGAGTTTATAGTTTAGTTTCAGGTTTATATGTTTCATCTTAACTATGTTTCTATCTAGAAACACAGATCGAATGCCATAACCAATTGTAGAAGGGATCATATTTGCATGATTTTTTCAAAGATCAACCTTCTTAAGATCAATCTATGATAAAATGTTTATTTTCACAACTAGCAAGCATGATCTCTACTTCTATAATGACATTAGAGGAGAAACTATTCAGATAGGTTGCCAATATAGTTTCCATGGACTTAGCGAATGCAACAATTTATTGTATTCAACCCATCATCGCTTGTAGTCAAACCATCATTGCTTTAGTACTTCAAGGTTAGCTTAGACATAAGAAAGTTGATTTTATTAATGGAACCATTTTTTTTATTAGGTTGAAGCCATTTGGATGAGAATTTACAAAATTTATTTCATAAAAAACTGGAAGTGCAAGGCATCAAGCTCTGAAAGGTATCTAAAGAGATAGTGGGGGGGGGGGGCAGAGGGCCCATAGTGATAATAGTGGAGGTCATTCAATGTA
>ML830551.1:36938-55968 GCA_009831015.1 Picea engelmannii | reverse complement strand
TGTCAGGACAATTCCCGGGTTACCAATGTTTGCAATTTTTTATATAATTGCCTGCTGTCTTGGGAAGGGCGTTTTCATTACTGCGGGCGTTTGTATCGCTGTAGGCATTTAAATGTGACTGTGGGCGTTGATTTTAATGTGGGCGTCTTTTGTTACGGTTGGGTAGTAAGTTCTTGTTGCATGTTCTTTTGGGGTAATTCTTCCTTCTGTGCCCTGGTAATGTATATATATATATCTGCACCAATACTGTACGTCCACCATAACCCAATTAAATCACGATTTCCCTCCGAATTTTGCTTGAGCGATATGTTTTACTTCACCAATGTTATGAATCGCCTGCACAGGGTATGATTCACTGCATTGCGGCCCAGATTTTATATTGCTTGGCAATTCCTTCGTTGGCAGTGCTTCGGTAACTTTCAGACCTCATCCACCTCGTACACTCCGCCTGGCAACTGTTAAACCTTATTTTTGCCTCTGCATGAATGCATTTCGCCTCTCTGCCTTGCTGTTGACACTCTCCCTCGGCGGGCCGTATGTTTTGGCTATCTGGGCCCTCATCTCTGCCAGACGCGTCCCTTCCGGCATGTGCTGGTAACTGGCCCTTGATTTCGGCTGGCACTCCTAGCGCTACTGTTCTGGATGTCAACAATTATGCTTTTCTTGGCCTCTTGGTCAGACCTTAGTTCCACGGTTACTTCAATCTAACCGGTTAGTAGTGTGTGAGGTGTGGTACTGGTTACCGTTGTTGTAGCTGAAGAAGGTAATGTCATTAATCGGGTCTCGAACTATGTAAAATGGTACAATAATTGCGCCAGCTTACATGCTTCTGTAAAATATCATGGTTATTTTATGCACAGGTAGTGTTTTGCAATTTAAATAAACGTAAAAATAGTGTTAGACAATATCTGGACGTAATGTGTTGCTATTTTAATTGCAACGTTATTTTAATAGATTGTAGTTACAGGGTTGCTTCCGGCACTATATGGTTTACTGTTTATGCTTATGGAATGTTCAGGTTGTGTAAAGATCAATGATTAATAATAGAATCCAATGAAGGCGAAGTTTCAATACTAACATTGATCGTGGTAATGCTAAAGTACTGTATTGTTTTTGTTACTGCCAACGTTCCTGGTATGGTTAATGCTATACGGGTTAGGGTATGATCAATGTCAAATAATGCTTATTGTTAAAGCTTATGGTAAGGATAAGGTAAGATAACAGGATGTAATGTAATGTAAATGCAAAGAAATGATTATTGCAACGAAATGGAATGTCATTTAATGTAATGGAATGTTAATGCTCGGTACTAAATAGATTGTTACCTTAAGGGGATGCGTAATGCTACTGTAATGAAATTTTCATGTTAGTTATTGTTCTTAATGAATTTGTGACTCATTGAACTATAGAGCCTTGTTTATGGATTCGGAAAACTTAGGATAATTGTAAGGCCAAAACCCAAGAAACACTACTATCACTATGAAACATGTAAATTCAATTAAAGGACCCTTGACTCTTCCTTGATTTGGTTGGGTAATGTAGATTACTATAACTTCAAAGATATATGTGTAGGCTTGTGAATGCAATGGAATCCTCTAAGTTGTTCTGTTTATTTAAAAGATAGTGCAACTTCATCTTAATGGTATTTAAGTCACAAACCATATGGTTATTTTGTTATTTTAGTGTATTTCACTAGTTTAAGTCAATTGCAAGTTGATACTCGCGCGCCTTGAGAGAGGCGCAAGAACGAGCAGAATGTTTGGTTATAATAGAATGTATGCTCCTTGAAATAGTAGAGGGGTGAGACAGATGTAACTGATTTCCTTGCTCCATGATTTAGTCGATACTCTCTATGCATCATGGTATATAGCTACAGTTGAAGTTATGACTGATTAACTCTGCGCCTTGAGTAAAGTAGATGACTACCTTGCTTCTTAAATTTGAATAAGTTAATTTCCTTGCGCACGCACTTATGTCGTTCATTTGGATCTAGTAACCATTTTCTCTTGCACCGTAGAATTTCTTGTGATGCGTGTTGATTCATAGAACTTTGTCGAGCAGGATCGTCTTGTTGTTGGTCGATTTAGCATTTTTAGTTTTGGTCCGGATTGTGTCAGGCAGGATGTAGACACCTCCATGTTCCTCAGAGCAATCGCCAGCCCTGAGACCTTAAATGGTTAAAATCGATGGGAACCTGGGCTTGAGCATTGCTTATGTGTCTTGGAGGTCCTAACCATTGCAGGGTAGGACGGGCGGGTAGTTAGTCTTACTTATTGTTGATTTTAATGCAATTACTTGTTGCGTCTTATGTAATCTTGTTGTGTTCGTCATGGTTGCGCCTTGTTCGTCGTCGGTTGGCGACGCAGAGTCAAATGTATTTATTTCCCTTGTACATGCACGCACACACCTTAAACAAAAAAAAAAATTTGCACTTGTTATTTGGGGATCGTCGTCGTGACGAACGAGAGGTGTGTTACAAAAATGCAAAAAAAAATATAATTGATTGTTTGGGGGGCCCACGACCCCCTATTTTTTTTTTATTCACTTTAGAACACTCGAAACACCGGTCGTACGGGCCGGAAACGCTGTCGGCCGTACTGTACGGTGTTTCCAAATCAGGAAACGTCGTACGGTACGGCCGACGAAGTTTCTCGACTGTACCATACACGTACCGACATTTCATGTCGTTTCGGGGGGGGAAACAGGGGGGTTACTGTTTCCTGCAACTTAGGTTGTAAGGGTGTCGCTGCCTCCCAGGCAGCCCTTTGGCTCCTTCCCTCATCTCTCCAGGCTGCCGCTAAGTTCTTCTCTGTTGTTGTGGGTGTTTCTCCTTGGCTGCCACCTATGTAACCCTCCTACTGTTGTTTATTAAATTCTGTCTTGAGGGTTTTGCACTACAGTTCATCTTGGACAGTTCTGGTTGAAGCTCCTTGTGGTCTTTGGGGTTTCATATATCAGTTTTCTCTTGCTGATTATCATTGAGTTCTTCTTGGTAAAACTGTCCACTTAAAGATCATGAAGAGATACAACCGTTGAGGGTTTGATCTATGACCTTCATAGCTTGTTTGAGCATAAAGAAAGAGGACTGCCTTACATCAGGTACCTCTATCATTTGTTTTTCTAAGGTAAAGTTCAGATCTGGTTGCACTCTTGTTTACTTATGTTTCTAGTTTAATTTAACATTTTGAAATGTCATTTTCTGTTCTTGATCAGTTCTAGATTAAGTTTGTTCTCTTTAGCATATTCAGTCTTGTATTTTCAGTATTTCATTACTTCAGCTTTTTTGTTTTAAAGTGTTGATCTGTATGTACAGTAGAGTTCAATTTTGAAAAAGATATCTATGTTTTATTTTCCCTAAAAATCTAACATGGAATCAGAGCTTAGGGCGTGAAAAGATCTCAATAGTGGCAAACTTTTGAGCCTGCATAGATCCTTGTTTTAGGGTTTGTTTTGCAGATCAACAGTAAGGCTCTTTATCTTCAAATCAGCATGGCTTCATCTTCAGTCGAATCAGAAGATAGGCTTGAAGGAGCCTCCAATTTCAATGCTTGGAAGGCTAGGATGTTTGACATACTAGAAGAGGGTGACTTGGATGAGCTGCTAAGTTGCAGTAAACGCCCCCCCCCCTTGGTTTCGTGCAGGAAACCGATACGAAACTCGGAAACCGGTACGGTATGGCCAGGAAACGCCCCCGACCGTACCGTATGGTGTTTCCCGATTTGGAAACGCCGTATGGTATGGTCGGCGGCGTTTCCTGGCCGTATCGGCCCGTACGGCCAACGTTTCGGGTGTCTTTGAGGCGAAATAAGAAAAAAAAGAAGGGGGCCATGGGCCCCCCAAACAGTCAAATATATATTTTTTTGCATTTTCTATGTTTTTCTTGCATCATTATTGCATTTTTTTATTGCATTTTTTTTGCATCATTATGTTTTTCTTGCAATATGATGTCTTATTTTTAAAAAAACTATATATACATATATATATTTTTTAATTTTTTTATATACGGTGTTTCCCTCGACGTTTCCATTTTTGGGGGGCTTGTTTCGTACCGTCTCAATTTCGGAAACTTGGAAACGTTTCTCTGTTTCGTGCAACTTAGATGAGCTGGTTACCAAGGTGATAGAAGAACCCACTTCAAATACAGGTAGGGCAACATATAAGAAGAGGCAGGCCAAAGCTAAAAGAATCATCTTTGATTCAATTAAGGACAACATGATGCCCCTCACTGGTCATCCAAGGACAGCCAAGGAATGCTTTGATTCCGTAGCAAATCTATATGAAAAGAAGGCTCCAACTCAAAAGAGGATATTGAAGAAACAACTACGTACATTAAAGATGGGGAAGGACGAAACTATCTCTGTTTTCTTTTCCAAAATTGCTTAAACAAGAGATCAACTTACAACAATTGGAATTGCAGTGGATGATGATGACCTTGTACAAACTGCAGTTGATGGCCTCCCTGACTCACGGGAGACTTTTCTCTCTTTGGTCAACGGAAGAGAAGTTCAACCTAATTTCGAAAGATTATGGCATGATTGCTTGGAAGAAGAGGGTAGACTCAAAAGCAGGAATGGGCCCTCAACAATAAGAGACCATGCTCTTTCAGTCAAAGCCAAGAGATGGAAGAACTTTCCTCAGCACAAAGGCAAAGGTAAGAAACCCCAAGGTAAACAATCTCACTTTCACTCTCATTTATCTAAAATAAGATGCTTTAACTGTAAAAGGCTAGGTCATTATGCAAAAGATTGCAGGAACCCTCCTTCACAGCAGAAGCAGAGAGGCAGGTTTCATGCTTCAGTTGCAACTGAGGAAGAAGAACCTCAAAGAAGAAGAACTAAGGCAGCTGCTAAAGAGAAAGAACAATGCCGAGAATATTATCTTATTTCAGCCCTCTCCGACACTATAACCAAATCGGAAGATGTTTGGTTAGTGCACAACGGGGCCTCCAAACACATGATAGGCTTCAAATAAAATGTTGTAAACTATCGTACTTGCAAAATCATCCTATTATCTTGGTTTTATGTGTGGATGATTTGTTCCTTACTGGAGAGGAACATCTTATAGCTCAGACTAAGAGGGAGTTATCAGCAGAATTTGAAATGAAAGACTTGGGTCTTATGCATTACTTTCTTGGCTTAGAGGTGTGGCAGAAACCAAGTGAGATCTTTCTCTCACAAAGCAGGTATGCAGTTGATGTGCTCCGCAAATTTGGCATGTTGGATTGTAAGTCCATGTCCACACCTATGATTTCTAATCTGAAGAAGTTACATGATCAAGCTATAGGTTCAGATCCAGAAGATCCCACCGTATATTGTCAAATCATTGGGTTCTTGATGTATCTAGTACATACCAGACCAGACATTTGTTATGCAGTGAATGCCCTCAGCCAGTTCATGTGTGAACCGAAACATATTCATATGGTTGTTGTTAAGCATGTTCTCAGATATGTCCGGGGAAATATAGCCTATGGGCTCAGATATACTTCCAGTGGAGGGGTAATGCTTCATGGTTTTACAGATTTAGATTGGATGGGTAGTACAGTGGACCGGAAGAGTACTTTTGGATATTGTTTCAGTTTGGGTTCAACTATGATCTCCTGGTCCAACAGGAAACAGGGATCCATAGCCTAGAGCACTACAGAGGCAAAATACAGTGCTGCAAGTGTTTCTAGTAGAGAAGTAGCGTGGCTCAGAAAGCTACTCTCAGATTTGTTCAGTGTTGAGTTGGAACCCACAGTAATCCACTGTGATAACCAAAGCTGTATAAAGCTCTCCGATAATCCGGTGTGTCATGACAGATCAAAACACATTGAGATGAGATATCACTATGTTCGGGACATGGTGCAGAAGAAAATTCTCAGTATTCAGTGTGTTCCGACGGCGGAACAAACCGCAGATATTTTGACCAAGCCTCTGTCCTTGACAAAGTTTGTGTACTTTCGAGACAAGCTTGGTGTTGTTGAGAATGCTTCTCTTGCTGAGAGGGAGTGTTGAAATTAGTGCAGCTGCAAGAGCCATTCTCCAGGAGGATGGCATAAGACCTTAGCTGAGATCTGGGGCCCCTAGTACACTTCTGGGGTTCTTGGTTCGGGACCAAGTAGTTTGAGCCATGGAAAAAGACCCTAGTGAGGGCCCCCAGTGTATTTCTAGGGTTCTTGGTCAAGGACCAAGCAGTAAGTCCCTAGATATGTTCTAGGGCCCCTGGATGTGTTCCAGGGAATCCTTGCTCGGTGTTTGGATTGATCCTTGGATGTTTTCCTTGGTGATTGATAATGTAAGTCCCTAGATGTGTTCTAGGGCCCCTGGATGTGTTCCAAGGAATCCTTGCTTAAATGCTTGGGTTGATCCTTGGTCTTGTACCTTGGTGGATGAAAGACCCTAGATGTGTTCTAGGGCCCCCAGATGTGTTATGGGGTATCCTAGTCTTGGACCAGGTAGTTCTTGGTTGTGTGCCAAGATATGATGATGTGTGATCCTCTTCTTCTCTCTCTGGATGGTCCTTGAGACCTAGGAGCAGCTAGAAGATGGACATGACCACATCACTGGTTTCTCCTCCTATGCAGGGATGATAAAAGCTTATAAGTTATCATGAGACATATGTGGACAGTTTGCCTTTGAAAAAGACCCCTTTGACTTTGTCTTGCAGCCTCCCCTTGCTTGATCCTCTTTCTCCATCTTGCTTGATGTTGTGTTGGTCTTCTATAAGTCACTTTGACTTATTTGACTTTGTGATTAATATTTTAAGTAATTAAAATATTAATTTTTATTTATTTTATTTTTTTAGGTTTTAATTAAATCTAAATTCTAACCCTTCCCAAAACTTAGAACTATAAATAAATACCTACCCCTCTCTCATCATCACATTCGCTTGCTCTCCTCTTCTAAGTCTGATTTTTCGCGGCTATCTCAGATTGGCTCTTGTGTTGGGTGTATGGCCTTCTTGGTGGACTCTCTCTCTTGTTTGAGGTACTGCCTCCCGAGTTTTTGTTCCTCTTGCTGGCTGGTAGTTATTTCTGGTCTTCCTCTGCTGGGTGTTGGAGCCATGGACCTCCCTCCTGCTGTGTACAAGTGCCGCAGACCTCCCTCTTCTGCTGTAGTTGTCACGGCCTTCTTTTGGGCCTCTCTTCTTGCTGCCGCTGTGTGTTGTAAGGGTGCCGCTGCCTCCCAGGCAGCCCTTTGGCTCCTCCCCTCATCTCTCCAGGCTGCCGCTGAGTTCTTCTCTGCTGCTGTGGGTGTTTCTCCTTGGCTGCCACCTGTATAATCCTCCTACTGCTGTTTATTAAATTCTGTCTTGAGGGTTTTGCACTACAGTTCATCTTGGAGAGTTTTGGTTGAAGCTTCTTGTGGTCTTTGGGGTTTCCTATATCAGTTTTCTCTTGCTGATTATCATTGAGTTCTTCTTGGTAAAACTGTCCACTTAAAGATCATGAAGAGATCAAATCCTTGAGGGTTTGATCCATGACCATCATAGCTTGTCTGAGCATAAAGAAAGAGGACTGCCTCACATCAGGTACCTCTATCATTTGTTTTGCTAAGGTAAAGTTCAGATCTGGTTGCACTCTTGTTTACTTATGTTTCTAGTTTAATTTAACATTCAGAAATGTCATTTTCTGTTCTTGATCAGTTCTAGATTAAGTCTGTTCTCTTTAGCATATTCAGTCTTGTATTTTCAGTATTTCATCTACTTCAGTTTTTTTGTTTTAAAGTGCTGATCTGTATGTACAGTAGAGTTCAATTTTGAAAAAGATATCTCTGTTTTATTTTCCCTAAAAATCTAACATTACCCCATAATCTTCTGCCAAGGATAATGTTTATATGAATCCCCATACATGAAATAACAGCCTACCAGCTCAAGTATATGGCTATATCTCCCCTTTTAGTGATAAATGTTCTTTCATTCAAGAACCTGCAATATTTTCAAATCATGTACTGCGAGTGTGTAATAAAAAGGAACTTGTAAAAGTGCATATGTTTGTCTTCATGACAAAGTCCGGTGCTGAAAGGTGAAGTTTTTAAATACAAGAATGGGTTCCAACTTTTCATTAAACATTTTTCTTTCTTTCTTCTTTCTTGTATAGTAAAGCAGATTCTTATGAATAAACATAAAATGGTCTCTTATAAGTTATAACATGTATTGCTGTGGGATTAAAAAAATAAAACTCCTTCATTTCAACTTTGTATGCTCTGGAAATGGAATTGTTAGCTGCTACCTTAGCTGCAAGTCCTATAAAAAAATAACTTGTTTCTGTGAAGAAAGATTCTTGTAAATAATACAGTTATCAACCTGCTGTGAAAATTCAATAAATAAAATTATGTCCATACTACAGTGTTAATATTGCATGTTCTTCCTATTGCCTCCAATATCACATTTCTTGCCCATTTTCTATGTTTCTCCCTCTCCCTTCTCGGGTTTGTCTTCGCCCCTTGTGTATCATGTACCACTTCCTTCACTGCATGCTCGGTTACTGGTTTCTCTCTAGGGCACCCCACACCCGCACTGGAATCTTCTTGGAATCAGGGAATCTTGGATCCATTTTTTATTCTTGGATTTTTTGTGTTTTTTGGATCAGATCCATTTCCAGTATAAGTGGATCCGTTTCCGGTGACAGAATTGTGGCAGATTTCAGATTTAATTTGGATTTCAGCATCAACAATTTGTACCATCAAGATAACCAGCATCAACAATTTGTACCATCAAGATAACCAGCATCACCACAACTTTAATTGCAGTGTCCTTATGGTACCACAACATCTATCGGACTGCCTCAGTAACCGGTGATGCCAACTGGCAGTGCTATAGGACATGTACTCAACAAGCTCATTATAATTTATTAGCACCTTTGCCAGGCTCTTCAGTCACTTAATTTATAACACTCTTTGACTTGTTTGTCTGGATATGCATAGGTCAAATTATGAGGTACTCCTGAAGGTAAGTCAAGCACGGTGAGTCCATCAGATAGACTAGGCAGGATTAAAGGAAGTTCGGGCAAACTCAGTGAGTCACATATTCATGCAGGATAAAAGGAAAAAAACACTTTTTAAATCACTCTTTGTTCTTGCTGCAGTTTTTCATTGCTGAAAGGGTTTTTAGATGAGAAGAATTTGGAGTACAGTAGAAATTGCTTGCTTCATTATTTTCTCAAGACTCTACGACTGTTTGGACACTAGAATCTCACTAGGACTGAAGATGCTAGTTTAGTATTTAGTATTTACTATTGATGAATCTCATTCCCCAATATGAATATGAAAGCTAAACACTTGATATGATTTAATTTGGATTTCATTTCTTTTTTGTCAATATAAAATTTAAATTTTAAATATATATATTTTTAAAATTAGGGTTAGGATTCCAATTCCCTGATTCCTAATGTTTGGATGAGTGCTGCACCTGCACCTGATTCTTCTCCCGATTCTGATCACACCCATGGTTCGTGTAACCTTAAATGCATGCTTTTGTTATTTTTACTTTGGTAGTTAGGTCAAGTTTATGGTTATAAAAATATTCCATTGATATCTCATTCTGACCCGAAACTGATTCCCCATTCATAACATAGAATTATACACAAACCCTTCTTTCAGTAGTAGCTTGTACCCTTTCAACAACTTGCCTTGCATATATTCTCTCAGATACTCAGTGCATCAGAGACTGGATTCTAATTGTCCTAAACTTGTCTCCACTCAGTTGACTTTTACCTACCTAAAGACTTTTTAAAACTAGATTACTTATACACAATGCATCATATTAGCCTCTAATCAATGCATCATACTAGCCTCTCTTTCTAACCAATGTGACAAGATTATATCATGGAAGTCTTTAATTCTGTTCAAATCCTACACGGTCAAATGTACCATCCATGTTCTCTTGATCCTGCTTGCTCACTCTCCATTAGATCTAATTTTCCTATAATATCATTCACTGGCTTGTGCATTCAATAGACATACAGAAGTGAGGCTAGACTCAGCTGTGTGCCGAACTACCAAGAGAAATGTAACTGGCATCCAGGCTTTCGCCTGATCGCCAGATAGGTTGAATCTGCCATGTGTGACAGATTTGGCTTATAACAATGCTAAATTCAGAACTGAAGAATGTGATGCAAGACTGCTGATTCCTCCTCAATAAAATGAGCACTAAAAATTCCAACATTGTCCTCCAAAGAGTCCACCCCCCATGTTGGTGTAAGGAAGTGATACACTTCAGCACAAAACCTGCTGGAGAACTCTTAAATGCGGTGCCCTCCTGTGCTGATTTTATAGCTGAAATAACTCTGAAAAGTGCTTCATATGCATGCTGATTTTATCCATATTGACGACTACTAAGGCTTCTCATCAATACACAAGTCCTAGCAGTGTTATATGTAAAGTAGGGAAAGTGATCGACATGTGTCCTTACAATCTCTGTCTTGGTGATCACATTCATGGACATGTTTCAAAATTCTCACTGAGTTCCTACACCATTTGAACTTCTACTATGATCGTCTTTGTCAATGCACCAACGGTATTCTCTCAAGTGTTGCACTTAATTAACAATACCATGCCATATATTCCACCATTTCCTAAATGAAGTAGTACCGATCATCTATGTGCTTACATAATGTGTGATATGTAGGATTCCTTTCTAAGGCAATGGCTAGAGCTACTGGTCCTTGATTTAGACCAACATATTTGCAGCTAGACTGCCTTCTAACAAGCTTGAGTAGCTGCCACGCACTCAACATCATCCCTGGATAGGGCCACCACTGACTACGTCTTATGTATCCAACTAACTGCACCTCTAAATAGCTTAAATACATAGCCACTTGTGAATTGGAGGATATCTTTTATCTTGCATGATGCATCAACAAATCCATGCAGATAAACTCCTTACGCTATACACATTCGCTGCCACTGCTGCTTACTAGCACTTTGGTAGCATAGTGCATAGTCTAGACTCTATTGTGCCACACATGTATCTGAAAATTCTCTCAACTGCATTTCAAAGCTCCTTACCTGGATTTAGATGATGCCCAAAATGGTAATTAGGCATTCAGCATCTCAAACACCGCTTAAGAGGCTGGTTAAGCGAAATTGGGAATGATGCTCATGTATTTATATCCCCCTTAATACTTTCATACTTACATTTTAGAGCTTTCCTCATCAAGAATACTCRCTCTCGGTTCTAGGTCAAAGGGAAAATAAAACCAAGGACAATTGACCAATCGATTCTAACTTAACATGGCATTTCTGAAACTGCATGATGATAGTGTTGAATTTTCATAAGCATTAGGTTAAGCATGTAGTTCATTTCAATTTCATCATGTCTTAACCATAAACAAGAATTGTTGCAGCAACCAAGATCACAAGAAGAAACACCATGCACAAGAACACAAGATATATCCTGGGAAACCTTTCTCAACAAGGGAAGAAAACCCAGCCAAATCCTTTGCTATATTCTTCAAGAGAAAAACCTTTCACCACCAAGAATGACTTAGCACACAAGAGGGTGCTTAAGCCCTAGAAGACTAGCGCCCAAGAGAGGTGCACACCTTTTGCCAAATAGAAGTGTTCGCTGAAATTTCCAAACTCATGAGAAAGATATGATTCCACAATGGAGAATCATCCGTTACTTATATTAGACTTGTTCAATCAACAAAGGCATCTATTGGCTCAAAAGGGCCGACCTCTCTAAGTCACTATATAATTTATTATTATTATTATAATAATTAATATTAATATTAATTATCTTTTACATTTATTATTAAACATATTAAGGTGGGGCTGACTTGTACCCATTACATAACAATTAGGGTTACATGTAGGTCTGACTCTTTAACAGTATATAGCAAAGGATTTGATACACCCACTAGTGCTCATTAACTAGGGTCACATCCATAGGGATGTCATAACTCTGATTCACGGCATTACACAGAAAAACCAGGTCTTCACACGTTCACCTATTCTCGTCCACATGCACGTCCACTCTACAAATCTGCTTTCCCACTACCACCGACAGGAGAATCATCTGGAGTCTTCTCGTCAACTCTGTTGTTCAGAGGATGTTATCACATCATCTTCATTTATGTTCACATGACGATGTGCCCAACACTTTTGGGATTTCACACATTCACCTTTTGCTTAGCCACATGCACGTCCTAACTCAATAGATTTATTTTCCACCGGATAATCATCTGGAGTTCTTCTCACTCTCTGAATGGGGGGGGTCATCTCTACGTTCTTAACTCTGTCTCGGGCAGGAACCATGTACCCTTCTTAGGGGCTTTCTCTCAGGTTTTTAAGCTGAGAGAAAGACTCACATAGCTGCTATGTTCCACATCTCACAGGTTTGTAAGCTGGAGGATGTCTCCCATAGCTGCATTCATCAACACTCCCTCTTAGCTAGGGAGGCATTCTCCATCAGGCCAAGTTTCTCATGGAAATACTCAAACTTTGTCTTGGCAAATGGTTTAGTGAAGATATCTTCGATTTGTTCATGAGTAGAAAGATATTGTACATGAACTGTTTTCCTCTGCCCCATGTCTCTGATATAGTGATACTTGATTTCAATATGTTTTGATTTGTCATGAAATACTGGGTTCTCGGAGAGCTTTAACGGCTCTGGTTGTCACAATGAATAATCGTTGGATCCATCTCATGATCGAACAAGTTTGTCAAAAGTTTGTGAAGCCATACAGCTTCACGAACTGCCACGCTCAGTGCAATGTATTATGCCTCTGTTGTACTAAAAGCCACAGAGCTTTGTTTTCTGCTGCACCAGGAAACCATGGTTGATCCTAGGGTGAAGCAACTACCTGAGGTGCTCTTTTTGTCTATTGCACTTCCTGCCCAATCTGCATCGGCATATCCTTCCAGACTTAGGTCCACATTTGTTGCATATCTTAGGCCATAACCAATTGTGCCTTGTAAGTATCTTAATACGTGTTTTGCAGCTATCCAATGTGTCTGACTTGGTTGGCTCATAAACTGGCTAAGCACATTTACTACATAGCAAATGTCTGGTCTGGTGTTAACTAGATACATCAAGGATCCAATAAGTTGTCGATATAAATGTGGATCTACGTCTTCTGAATCAGTGTCATTCATCTTCTTTAATTCCATTACCATTGGAGTAGGCATGGATTTGCAGTCTGTCATTTTGAATCTTTTCAGTATCTCCAAAGTATATTATCCTTGACTTAGCCTTACTACATGACATTCATAGCCATAGGGATGTCATAGCTCTGATTCACTGCATTACACAGAAGAACCAGGTCTTCACACGTTCACTTGTGCTCGTCCACAGGCACGCCCACTCTACAGATCTGCTTTCTCACTGCCACTGATAGGAGAATCATGTGGAGTCTTCTCGTCAACTCTGTTTCTCAAAGGAGGCTATCACATCATCTTCATTTATGTTCACATGACGATGTGCCCATCACTTTTGGAATTTCACACGTTCACCTTGTGCGCAGCCACAGACACGTCCAAACTCAACAGATCACTTTTCCACCAGATAATCATCTGGAGTTCTTCTCATTCTCTGAATGGAGGAGGTCATCTCTATGTTCCTAACTCTGTCTCAAGTAGGAACCACGTACCCTTCTTAGGGGCTTTCTCTCAGGTTTGTAAGCTGAGAGAAAGACTCACATAGCTGTTATGTTCCACATCTCACTGGTTTGTAAGCTGGAGGATGTCTCCCATAGCTGCATTCATCAACAGATAGTGAGAAAGAGTGTCTCTAATAGGGTATTGTTTGCTTCAAGTAGTGAACACGGATCCCATATGATTGAAAACCATAATAGTGGCACTGAAAAAAATAATTTGCAATGGTCCACTGGTTGTTATCACAAAACTAGCAAAGCAAGGATGAACAACAAATGGAGGAACAATTTTACGTGTCCACTGGAAAGGCTCGACTTTCACCCAACATGAACACAAGGTGAACCTCCTTTTATCACCAATATTCAGGTTTCGAGGATCGAAACTATGATGAAATGAAAAATTATAAATTGCAGCAAAGTTTGGGTACCTAAGTTTATGATGATGTTTTCTCCCATTTCCGTATCCTTTTATTAGAGAAAGAAGCAGTTGAAGTTAAGGAACTATTTATTTATGTCGTTCTACCAAATGACTATTTTCCAGGTACATTTGCTAGAAATATGGCGAGAAATTGTTAGATTCGTAGATTTGAGTGATTATTTTTGTATAATCCTAGTGCCCCAAGGGTTTTCCAGTTTATTTATTTTAATTATTATGTTAATAATAAAGTTCAGATAAATGAATGGGTTGTGAACTTTACACTAGCATAGATCCATTTTAAGTCTGGGATCAAATTCTTGGAGGTGCAACATGTTTTCAAATTTTTTTAATCTAATTTTTTTTTTTACCTCGAGAAACTTTATCCCTCTGTGCGCATGATAGATCATGAGTTAAGATGGATCTACATTGATTTTTAATACACACAGGCACACACCAAGTGTCAACTCCATGTTGAATGTAGAATAAATTATACATCTCGCGCATACTGAGCAACACATCATTGAAATGTTTTAACTATAAGAATTTGTTTTTCTTTCATTTGTTTTATATTTAAAAAGTTGATATTGAAATATTTTTTTTAATTGCCACGTGTCAACTCCATATTAAGCACTAAAGGAATTACACATCTCCCGCATTAGTTGGTGGAATGATATTTTTTTACTTTTAATTACTATCTATCTATCTATAAAGTTGATATAAAAATATTTTACTTATGATTGACGTTGAAATGTTTTTTTAAATGCCACTTGTCAACTCCATGTTAAGCACAAAGGAATTACACATCTCCCTCATATTGGGTGGTAAAAAGCACCTCTCACGCAATAACCTCTAAAGTCGAATTGTTTTAAGGGATCCTAACTAGATGAAAGTCAAATCACAATGGGTCCACCATATTAATAAGCTTTAGATGAATTTGACAATAGAAATTATTGGAATAATGAACTTTTATGCCTTTGAGATTTGAACCTCAATGATGCAATATATATGTTTGCGACACCATATTGTATGCTTTTGAGATTTGAACCCCAATAAACCCCTATATATATATATATATATATATACACACAACACCATAATGTAATATATATAGGCTTTGTAAATTCCATAATGTAAGTCTTTGAGATATGAACCCTAATGTAATATATGTTTGCAACACCATAATGTAATATATATACCCCTTGTAAATTACATAATGTAATTTTACTTGTGCCTCCCTAACAAAAGTATGGAACATTTATTTCTCACCAAACAAAAACTAAGACACCCTTTACCTCATCCTACATGTAGTTATCTTTGTGCCTTTCATATACATTGAGATAATTGTTGCATGCAATTTCCCACCAACTAAAGAATATGATATCTTTGTAGTCCCTTCTACATGCATAAATATTTTGTTTCTTCTATATGCATTATAGTTAAAAATAGTTAAAATACATTTGCATGTTCATACATAATATCTTATAATTAAAGTAATATTATTTTTCATAAATGGAAAGAAAGTTTGAATTGATTTTAAAAATTAGCACTAATTCATTAGAAGAAGGGAATATATTCAAACCTAAGGCAATCGAAAAAACAATATAGCTCAATAACCAATCTATTGAATTTCTTATAGCAAAGGCAATTAAGTTCAATAACAAGTCTCATAACCTCAAGAGCATTAATAGAGAAAACCATGATTGCATTCAAACTTTAATACTTCATAGCATCAACCAAACTAGAAAAATGAAGTGAGAATTCAACTTACCTTGAGTTTGTCTTATTGCAAACAACAAACCACCAAGCTATTTATGAGACTTCAACTTGATGCCATTTAAGGCAATGCCTAGAAAGTCTCAATAACCAAAAGCCTTAAATGTTAATATCAGTCCATACCAAAGCCAAGCAAAGCTTAAATTCCTCAACTTCTTACTGTAAAAAAATAAAAGAGCAGTTCACGACTTGCAAGTAACAAACAACCCTAGACTCGTCCTAATGAAAATTGCCAAGAACAATTATGATCATCCAAACTGATCGAACAAGGGGATTTGATAAACCATTAATGAATTAACCATTCATTTTTTTGTGATGTTAAATGTAGAATATGAGACTCAATAATTGACAACCAATATACACCATAATTACTTGCCACAAGATCAACTTCGACCACCATATTAATTCAACAAAAATCTTACAAGGTATGCCAAATCGTGGCAAACATTGCTCTGCTAGATCACCAATTAAATCTTGATCAACTCATGTCTAGACAAGTTCAATGCTTCATTTGCTTGAGTTACTCAAAGTGTGTTTATTGGTTGATGTTGATATATGTAGCATCTCACATGTACTTTTGTTGAATTTTCCTGAACCTAGCACCTGGCAGTCAATTTCGAGCAAAACACATTTATTGAATTAAAGCACAGCTAGGTTACTCAATGAAAATAAGCGGAAGCATAAACAACATAAACCATAACACATTTGCACATGAGATTCGGTTAAACACCCTTGGAAAAATCGTTGTGGGAAAACTAGTTCTGAGTTTGATTTTATTAGATACAATATTTAGCTCCCATCCTGGAATAATGGCCCATCAAATGATTACCATATTGCAGTTGATAGCCTAGCCCGCCTAGCTACTATCTCCCTCACTGCCCACTGCGCCCTTTCCTCAGCTCTACCCACTTAGAGACAAGTGCATGATCAATACTCTCTCTTGCTCCTATGCACTCATTGTGTGCCTCTCACTCTCCTTAGATATGCTTTTATAATATCCTAATGACTAAAACCCTATATCTAAAGTGATCAATGATCAAGAACCGATATTGATCTCTTGAGATCAACGGTTGTGACTTAATCTCTCGTTGAGATGACTTAAATCACTTAAGTCACTTCAACTTTACAAAAAGTCACTTTAGTCATTAAATAAAAACTACTTGAACAATAAAGTTGATATCAAGAGAGTGTTGCTCGGACACCTCTGCATACTAGGCACTGCCAATGCAAAAGTACTTGTTTGAGCTACCTCAAAAGCTAACACTCCCTCTTAGCGAGGAAGGTACTTCTGGAAGAACTTCCTCTTGGATCAATCTCTAACCCCATCAAATTTGTTATTGTTATAGTTGCTCCCTTTGAACTGGAAGACCCTCCTGCTACCTCTGCTACACTCTGATATGATCTATAACAACCCAATTTGATTTTTTAATGATCATAATTTGTTAAGTTAAATTAAATTAATTATTGAAATAACTATATTTGAATCATTTTGTTATTTTATTATTTAAAGGTAGGTGAGGGAATTGATGAGAGGATAAGGCAGTTGGGAATTGAATGAAGGAGGGGGATTCGAGAGAGGAGGATAAGGAAGAGAGAAGGTGACTTGGAAAGGGGGATCTTTTTTGGGGAAATATTGGGAGAAAGAGGAAGGAGAAAGGAGAGGAATGGAAAGCAAAATTTCTTTGGGGATTTTTACTAGGGGACTGGTGTTGCTGGGATTTTGGGCTTGAGGGCTAGGAAATATGATTTCCTGGAGCTAGGGAGCCGGAGAGGCTATGTTCCTAGCTGGCTGGAGGATTCAGTCCAGGCCAGTAATCAAGACATGTGATCAGTAGGTAGAAGCAGAGAAAAGGGACAAATTAAAAAGAGAAAACTTCTCTTCAACAAGTATTTCAGTAACGATTTTACTTATTGTTGTTTTTATGTAGTTAAAAGTTAAAGATGCAAACGTATAACCTGAGATTTAACTGTTTATATACATTAGAACTGAACATTAGATTTACTTGATGAATATACAAACATGAATTAGAGAATAAAAACATTGTTCAAATATGAACCCCGATATAAGGGAGGAGGCTTTACACATCGTATCAGAGCTCGGTTTCAGAACTGAAACGTAGGGCTTACCCAGACACAACACTGAATACACAACCCTGCAACCCTAGATATGACACCAGAAACCCTAAGGGAAGTAACTAGAGAAACCTAATAAGAAAAGAGATAACCCAAATGATGAATTGATGAGTAGCAGGAAGAAGTTCTGAAAGTTGTCCCATCCTCTCATCTTTTATCCCAACCACCTGTCTGTATTAAAAAAAATAATCGTTCCATTATAATTATAAAAAAAATCCAAAAAAATATTGTGCATTAAGCCACTTTACTTTCGAACATATCATGTAAGCACCTAAAGGGGAGGGCACTTAAATTAAACTGAGACTAAGAGAGAGATATTAAACCTCATAATTGATCAATTAAACCTCAAAGTTGATGTCAAACCGAGACTAATGATTATTTAATAGATATTGATTAAACAAATTTTTATTTATTAAGTAATGAAGGAAAGGGTTTTACATATGCTCTATTTAATTTAAATTTTTTTATATACCTGAAAAACCTAAGGCCGTTGACCTCATGGTTGCACCTTGGCTAGGTTTTCGGCCATGGTCGTGTGCCACTAGGCTAACCATGGACATGCCACTCCCGCATTTGTTTTTCTTCCGCAAAGATACCAATGTTTCCATACTTGGTAGATCTCCTATTTGAACCAACACGTTCGGCGCCAAGAGCCCGCTCCGCCATGGTAGAGTTGAAATGCGGTCCTGTTGATGGAGGCATGCCAGGAAACGTGCCCACACTATCCTCATCCTTTATTGACATACCCACAACTGTCGTTGTAGACAAAATATGGAAGGGGGAGGAGATTCTTCTGCAACACCAAAACCGTATCAGACAAAGAACCTAGAAACAAAAATAAAACCAATGGCATTGTGGTGGGAATAGGGTTTGTCTTTTGGTCGGTGCATCCACACAAGGTCATTCTAGCAGCGATGAAAAAGGGTAGGTCGGCCTGGAGCTATGGTCATGCTCTCTGGGCAGCTGGCCATGGAGCCAAGGTTGCGCCCACGGACCTGAGCAAAAAAAAATATTGAACAACAAAGACCTGGACCGTTGTGTAGAGAGCGAGAGGACGAGTAGGGCCAAAGGCAAGCCCTCCAAAATTTCTTGAGGACCAAGGCGTGGACAAGCCAACGTGGGGGGGGGGGGGG
>ML830551.1:13207-35665 GCA_009831015.1 Picea engelmannii | reverse complement strand
TCTATAAAAGACCACTTGATACCCTACATCTCCCATCTTGACTCATCTAAGAAGATGTACGATGCCCTAACAAACCTCTTCTCAGTCAGAAACATTGGACAAGTAATGAGTCTGAAGAATGAGCTCTATGACATGAAGATGAATGATGATGATGACATAACATCATACTTTGTAAAGATCTCTCAGTTAAGAGATCAACTACAAGCTATTGAAGAAATCATCTCAAAGAAAGAATCGGTAAATATAGTACGCAATGGTCTTCCCGAGACATGGGATGCATTTGCCGCAAGCATGCACACAAGGAAGAAGTATCCTACATTTGAAGAACTTTGGACTTCTTGTGCACAAGAAGAATCAAGGATCAGTGCAAAAGAGAAATCCCAAAAGAAGTACGATGATCAAGCCTTCACAACAAGGTTCAAGGATTTCAGGAATAAAAAGAAGTTTGGTTTCAGGAAGAAACCAATCAAGAGAAAGATATGTCAAGAATACAATGCTTCAACTGTCGAAAATATGGTCACTATAAGAATCATCGTCCCCAGCTAAAGAAAAGGAAGGAGACACACGAAGCATCAGTTGCCGAAGAAAGGAAACCCTCAAGGAAGACCAAGTAGGATAAAACATACTTCTTCTTCTAAAGACAAGGTAACAATATTCTTCATAGTTCTTGTACATACCTTGTTTGCATAGTCTATGTACATATCTTGTATATCTATTTCTTAGAAGATGATATGTTCCAAGAGAAACTATACCTATGGAAGAACAACAAGATAAGGATTGTTGTCATTATGACTACAAGACAGACAATACACATGAAAGGATGAAGTACATCAAACAATTCATGTGGATGTTATTACATAAGTAACAACTGCAAGATAAGCCAAAATCATAATCAATCTTGAAGAAACCTAGAAGAAGTAAAGACAGAAAGAAGTCAACAATCAAGAGGAAATTGGAGAAAGACTTATGACACTTTGCAGAAGGCAATAAGGATGCAGACAGATGCGTGGATTGTGTTAGATGGAAGGAGCTAATTATATACTTCCAAAAGAAAAACACGCACTCATACATGAAGCAAGGATTAGGAGGGAGTTAATCCTATGATCCATTGAAGATGATGAAGTATATATCCATGGTAGCAACCATGAAAAGCAGTACGTGTTCAGTTTAACTTTAGAAGAAGTCTTCTTCGAAAAGAAACCTTAAAGTATCCCTAGTTGTCCATCCACATCCATGATCCTATGATGAAAGAAAGAAGTTAGAATCTTTAGGGCATGGAATCTATAGAAAACTCCATGGACCTAAGAGCTAAAGAGAAATATGAGGAAGAACATGAAGATTCCAAGAAAGAAAGAAAAGTCAGAACGACAAGTCACTGTATCGAGGATCACAAGACTACCAGCTTGAAATCAATCAAGCAGAGGAAATGAAAGATGAGATGAAGAACAGTGTATGGAAGACTCGTGAATGTAAGCATTGTGAAGATCCAGAACTAGAGGCTCTCCCAGATGGAGGGAGAAGACTATGATGATTGTTTGTTCCAGTAAACCAGATATACCTCTACATGAGCCATTATATCGTCCACAATATCCATGGGTTGGAATTGACATCAGAGGAATGCAAAAGTTGTTCTCCAGAATAATTGAACAAAGAGCGTATGTAGAGCAACCTCAAGGCTTTGAGGTATACCAGAAAGAGACCCTTGTATGTAGATGAAAGAAGATTTTGTATGGACTCAAACAACTTGGTGCAAAGCCTCTCATGCACAACAGAAGCGTGGTGAAAATCTTCTATGATAAAAGTCAGAATGGTTACTCAGAAGTCCAGGATGATCGATTGTTAATCCATGACAAACTCTCATGATGATAGAAGAAGTGTCACATGGATATGTTCCAGTTTGAGCCCTGCCACGATGTTATGAGTTAGCAGGAAACAAAAAGCTTAATTCAACTATGATATACAATAATGATCAGAGCTATATGAAACCTCTAGAAAACCAGTGTTCCAGAAAGATCGAAGTACATTGAGATCAAGCATTACATTCTACGTGATGAAGTCCAGAAAAGACAAAGTGATTCTCCAATATATATCTCCACAAATGAGCAGATAAGTAGACATTTTGGTAAAGCTTCTATCCAAGAAGAAAGAGTTTTACATACTCAAGCTGGAGCTCGTGGAGATGACGTCCTTATTGAAAAAGGAAGAGATGATTCCCAGGTTGGGAGGGAGCACTGATGTGTTATTTATTTATGGACTGTCATTTTTCAGTTCAAAAAATGGTCCAGGATGAGCAGTTCCTTTCCAAGTTCGAAAAGTGGTTTGAGATTTTCTGACGGACAGGCATTTTCCAGTTCGGAAAATGGTCAAGATCGAATGGTCATTTTCATAATGAAAATGGTTCGATGGATTGTTGATGTACCATAGACAGTGATTTCCCATAGGCATTTTCCAGTTCGGAAAATGGTCCAAATCAAACTGTCATTTTCATAATGAAAATGGTTCGATGGATTGTTGATGTACCATAGACAGTTATTTCCCATTGTGGTTAACATGGAGAATGATCTAGGACAGTCTATATTCTTGACGGTCACTCTTAGTAGTGGTCAAGAAGATTGATTCACCTCGTCGGACAATCATTCTTTCGAAGCTCACAGTTGTGGGCAGTTTCGAATAATGGTCCATTTTGGAGGTTGGTGCAGGACATTGATTTCCTTAGGAAATGGTCCGAACAGTCATTCCCTAGGGCAGACTCATTCTCTCAAGGTTGCTCTTTGTTTAGTGTCGGAGGAATGGCCCAGATAGGTGGATGGTCCAGGTTCAACAATCAAGGACAGGCATTCCCTAGGGCAGATTCATTCTCTCCAGGTTGCACTTTGTTTAGTGTCGGAGGAATGGCCCAAGATAGGGAATGGTCCAGGCTCATAAATCAAGACAATTATTCTTCCTTGCTTGAGAAGAATAGTCCAGATATCTCATCATTGATGTTTGACCTCCTGAGGGCAGATGCTCTTCCAGATCTCACAGATGTGAGTGGAAGAATGGCCCAGATGATTCAGTTTATATCATAACAATGTTTTCTGTGCAGGTTGATGTCAAATGATTGTTATGGAGATTGTATGTCTCTAGACATTAGATGTATGCTACTATGGTGGATTGTGTTCCACTGATTGTAACTTTACGTCACTGATCAAGTATCTATGTGCTACTTGGTGTGGTAGTGTACCATTGGATTTTAGTTGAGTACTACTATGGATAGACACAATTGTGTTCTATTGAATGATATTGTTTCGATCGCCTTGAAGACTATCAACAGTGTTGTAAATGATCATTAGCTAGATGGATGATCAATGGACAGAGATTTCTCAGACAGAAAATGGTCCAAGACATTTATTCTTCTAGGACATACGTTCGGATTAGAAGAATGGTTCTTGTGTCACTCTATGGAGTGAGTGACTTATCCAACATCATGTTTGATTACTCAGATGGATTATGGTTTCGAGAGATGATGCAGTTGATGACACTGATAGTGATGATGGTGCAGTTGATGACTATGTTGATGCTACCGAGTGAATGGTATGTTTGTGCTCAAGACCATTACCTTCAATACCTCCCTATCTAGGAGGGAGTGTTGATATTATGGTAGTTGCAGGAGGTATTTACCTCCACGTGTAAACCTGACAAGAATAGAATATTTCGGGAAGCAAGAAGAAACCCTAAATAGTTGGCTAATAACCCTAGAAGACAAGTTGGCTCAAGAGGATAACTTGTATTAGGTTATTAGCCTCCAAGAGAGGAAGTCGGCTAAAGGAAATATTATATACTAAGTAAATAGGCACCCAGAATGAGAATTCGACCCAGGCAGTTTGTCAGTTTTAGTATAAATATAGGAGGCCAGTCTTCATTCTGGCAGGCATTCTCAGAACTGCAGAAGCAACACTTGTGTGCACTGTAGTTGGTCAGTTTGTGCGCAAGTGTGGAGGAGAGTTGTCATTGCAGTTGCTATAGCTAGTAGATTATGTTTTGGCTTGGATTATCTCTTGGTTATGGTTTGGACTATCTGATCAACTCTTGTTTGGTGCGCTATCCTTGGAGAAAAGTGTGCCACCCTTTGTTTGGCTATCTAGCCTAGGGTTTGCTTCCGGAATGATTCTCTGTCAAGGTTAAGGTGTTCGAAGGGTGACTTCGGCCTATGGTTGGGTGACAATAGTGATATTGTCTATGGTTAAATGAGCACATCCATTCATATTCTAACAGGGGGGGGGGGTTGGAAATAATTTTCAACTAGCAATGGACACGCCACCGGTTTTTCCCATCGCCCCATGCCAAATGCACTTTCAATCTTGTCCATGACTTGGTCGGTCATGCCTCTCCCAAAGTCTCTGACGTCTGAGATGAGAACCAACTACGTCCTTTGGGCGTTTGGGTGGAGAAATGCTCTGCAACCTCACCCCTTTGCGCACATATAGAACCTCTACCGAAAAAGGAAAATGAGTTCTGCTCCACCAAAGGTCTAGGGTCTCGTTGTTTCTTGTTTCTTTGTAATCTCATTCAATTAGTGGGGATGGCACGTGGGCTTCATGCGAGGTCATACACTACCCAAAAACCCTAAAAAAAAAACAACCATGCGCCCTTTTAAAATTATATATGTATAGTTGTTTTTTTGGTTATTTTTATTTTATTTTATTTTCATTTTGTTATTAAATAAAATAATACTCAAAACGACTAATAAAATTATATATATATTAAACTTTTGTTATAGTTATTATTTTGTTAATTATTTATTTATTTTTCTCATTATTATTATTAATCTCTATTTTATATGTATCGACATAAAGTAAAAAAAATTTATTTCTTTCATTACTTAAATGTTGTTGTTATTGGAAAATGTATTAATTATATAATGATTAATAAAGATAGGAAATTAAAATGAACATTTGTTAATTATGAAAATAAGTATAGGGTAAAGGTAAAGGACAAACATTTAATCGTGACATGTCTTAAACCTCAGTGATAGGGTTATTAAGGTAAGAAAATGATAAAACCTAAATAAAGTAAGGATAATTTTAAAATTATTACATGACCTTAGTGCTATAAACATATTATAATATGTTATTAAGTTTGAACGTAGTGATTAACATTAAATTGTGATTAAACATTGTTAATGTTAAAAACTATAAGTTTAAATATAGGGTAGTAGGTTTAACCTATGATAATGCATAAATTTAATCAATGATTATACAATCACATTACTTAATTCCAAAATTTATAGGGGAATGGTAGATTTAACACACACCAAAGAGGTAAGTTAGATAATTGGTGAGCACCCTGTGATGCTGGAGAGATAATAGTATACATGTACAAGTTACCAAGATTAGACGCTTTTGACCTTGACCTTTAACCACTTACCTTATGGGAGTAATGTCTATTTACAGACAAGTATAAAGAAACTTACACCTAAACCTTTTGTTTGCAAGTTTAAAATGTTGAATGTCTTAAACCCTTTTCTAATAAGCTTTGGTCGAATGCAGATTCAATTATTCAAGATGGCTAGGAATCGAGGAGATCAAGATCAGGGAGCATCATCGCAAGGGCCACTAACAACGACATTGCCACCACCATCACCTGAACTAGCTCTCATTTTGCGCTCCTTAGAGGTTATTGATGAGACATTAAAAGGGCGCCAATCAATGGATGTCGAAGTGGAACCCCCACCATCTAGAGTGAGTAACCTTGAAGCGTCGAGCGACTCAGAGGGAGGGCCTCCACCAAGGGACATAACCAGAGAACTATAGAAGATCAAACTCCCAGAGTTTTCCGGGGGATGTGCAAGTGAACGTTTTGAGGCATGGTTGGAAGGAATGACGAGATGTTTTTCCTTGAGAGACTATGCTTCCACGTCAAAAGAGAAGATAGTGATCTTTCAGTTGAGGGACAATACCTTGAACTAGTGGGGTAATCTAGAGAAGCAGTTGCACCTTACTCCAGACACTGTCTCTTGGGAACTTTTCAAGGAAAGGTTTTGGAGAAAGTATTTACCGGCTTATTATGAGGACCAACAGGTAGGAGCATTCCATGCTCTAATTCAGGGAAATAGAATTGTGGAAGAGTATGAAATCAAGTTCATGGAGTTAGTAAAATATGTCTCATACATGGATATCGATCAACAACAAGAAGAATGTTTTGTATACAGGTTAAACCCTAAGATCAGGGCCATGGTGCAGATGTGGAAACCATCGTCAATAGTTGAGGCAGTTGAAAATGCTCGTTATGCAGAAGAGCATATGAGCTTAAACGGAGGTATGAGATCAACTATTCCACAACAAATTGGATTCATGGGGAAGGCCCCCAAGACCTTCTCTAAGGGAGGGAGATTTAGGCCACCTCATTATGGAAATAGACACACACCTAGAGTTGTTACAAAAGGTATTTCAATGGCAGCGAGTGCAGCATCCCACTCACCAACCGCAACATAAGAAATTCCACGAACTTCTCGGGGAGTAGTTAGTGGGGGGAAGGGGTTCTAGGGGAAGGAATTCATTTTAGAGGCCTTCACAAGGCAACATGCAGGTTCCACCCCGAGTTACTTGTTGGGGGTGCGGAGGACCTCAATACCAGCGTGACTGCCCAGAGTCACAATCAGGCTTTGTGCGTAGAGAAGGGAAAGCCCCGATGGGGAGAGCGAGTAATAGCCAGCAAATTTATGCAGTGGTTAATAACTGTCAGACAGAACATCAATCCACTATGGTGGAGTCGTCAGGTATGCTAAATCATGTCAATGTTAAACTTTTATTTGATTCTTGTGCTACAAATAGTTTCATTTCACCTTGTGCATTAGAAAAGTGTGGGTTGGAATCCTACAAGCACGATGACTTTAAACAAGTTGAGATGGCTTCGGGGGAAAGACAAGTGGTAGGACCTAGCGTCGATAATTGTCTAGTAGATTTGAGAGTGTGTACTACTAGGCTGAAGGTGTATGTCACTACTCTAGGGACATATGACCTAATCATTGGGATGGATTGGTTAGAAGCCCATCAATCTATGGTAGTTTGTTTCACAAAAAGGGTGCTTTGTGTTGATGATGAAGGAAGGTTAGTAAACATCCATGGTGTATGGAGGAAGGTGTCTCTACGCTTTATCTCAACAATGAAGATTAAACGTTGCATGAGGCAAGGCTGTCGATTATCTGTAATCGAAGTTGTTAATGAAGGGAAAGGACCCTCCATGGATCAATATCCAGTATTCTTAGAATTTAAGGATGTTTTTCTAAAAGAGTTGTGAGGGTTACCTCTTGAGAGGGAGCTTGATTTTACCACTGAGATAAAACTTGATGCGGAGCCAATTTCCAAGATTCCATACAGGATGACAACGCCAGAACCTTGTGAGTTGCAGATGTAGTTGAAGGAACTACTTGACTTAGGGCTAATAAGGCCTAGTGTCTCACCTTGGGGTGCACCAGTAATTTTTTTCAAGAAGAAGGATGGTTCATTACGACTTTGTATAGATTAGACTTGAACCGTGCTACAGTGAAAAATAGGTACCCAATGCCATAGATAGATGATCAATTTGATCAGATGAAAGGAGCAGAGATTTTCTCAAAAATTGATCTACGATCAGGGTATCACCAATTAAGGATTAAGGAAGGCGATGTTCCTAAAACTTCCTTTCAAACTCGGTTTGGGAATTACAAGTTCATTGTAGTACCTTTTGGTTTGACCAATGCACCAACAGTGGTCATGAGCCTCATGAATGGTGTATTCTGAAAGTACTTAGACCGCTTTGTATAGGTCTTTCTTGATGATATCCTCATCTATCCCAAGAACGAAAGAGAACATGAGGAACACTCGTAAGTGGCGGTGTCATACCATAGAGAGAACGAATTGTATGGCAAGTTGTCGAAGTGTTCTTTCTTCTAGAAAGAGATTCACTATTTAGGTCATATAATTTTTAGTGAGGGAATTTTTGTGGACCCAGAAAATGTGAAGGCCATTATGGATTGGCCAATGTCGAAAAATGATCATGAGGTGAGAAGCTACATGGAGCTAGTTGGTTATTATCGAAGGTTTGTGGAAGGGTTCTCTAAGATAGCTAAACCCATCACCACCTTGCAGTGCAATGGGGTCAGGTATGAATGGACATAGGAATGTGATATTGCATTCAACGAGCTTAAGAGGTTACAAACCAGTGCACCAATTCTATGAGTGTCGGATATGGAAAAAGACTTCATGGTCTGCATGGATGCCTCGAAGCAAGGATTGGGGGCCGTGTTAATGCAAGATGGAGGAGTGATAGCATATGCATCAAGAAAGTTGAAGCAACATGAGGAGCTTTACGCAACTCATGATTTAGAGTTGGCAGCTATAGTGCTAGCTTTGAAGCTTTGGAGGCATTATCTAGTGGGGTGAAGCTTTGAGCTCAAAATAGACTACGGAAGCTTAAAGCATCTCTTCCCTCAAAGGGATCTCAATGCCAGGTCGAGGCAATGGAGAGAGTTTATGAGTGAGTATGATTTTGGAATTTTGTACATCAAGGTAAAGGAGAATGTGGTTGTGGATGCCCTGAGCAGGAGACCATGTGTATTCTATTTAGTGCCCTTAAAGGTTAATCTGAGGGACCGAGTGTTGGGGAAAATTATTGGAGACAGTTGGTATTTAAAGGTTACTTCAGCCCTCCAAAGTGAGAGGAAGTTAGAACCCTGGTATGAAGGATATAGCCTTGAATCAAATGGATTGTTAAGATATCAGGGAAGGATGTACATCCCCAAGGGTGGGGATATTTGAAGCATCATACTCAAGGAATCCCATAGAGCACTTCACTGTGCACATCTGGGTGTGATGAAAATGTACGCAGACATGAAAAATCTGTTATTCTGGTTAGGCATGAAGCGTAATGTGGTCCATTTCGTCGCCAAGTGCCTTGAGTGTCAGCAAGTGAAGGTTGATCATCACCACTTGGCATGTCTCCTACAATTTCATGATGTTCCTATGTCCAAGTAGGATGCCATTTCTATGGATTTCATTGTGGGATATCCATTCACATCACTGATGCACAATGTTATTCTTTTACAGTTGATCAATTGACCAAGAGTGCTCATTTTATTCCATTTAGAGACACTTATGATGTCACTGATGTGGCACATGTTTTTGTAAGTGAAGTCATCCATTTGCATGGGTTACCCATGATCATTTCAGGTAGGGACTCTCAGTTTACCTCTAGGGTTTGGACAAGTTTGCATTCAACATTGGGAACTCAGTTGAAATTGAGCACAACATATCATCTTGAAACAGATGGGAAAATTGAGAGAGTAAATTAGGTTATCGAAGACATGCTTAGGATATATGCTATGGATAATCAAACCCATTGGGAGAAGTACCTACTTTTGGTAGAGTTCAACTACAATAACAGTTTTCACAGCTCAATTGGAATGTCACCCTATGAATCTCTATATGGAAGGCCGTGTAGGACAATGTTGAGTTGGGAAAGGTTAGAAGACTGAGTGACAATAGGACCAGAATTGATTTAAGATATGGAAGAACATGTGATTCAGATTAGGCAATGACTAAAGGAAGCAAAAGATAGACAGAAAAGTTATGTTGATGCACACAGGACTAACCGAAGTTATAAAGTGGGAGATCAGGTTTTTATTCATATCAGGCCAAATAAGAGTACCATTCGGTTCGGGAAGGGGACAAATTTGTCGCCTCGATTTATAGGACCGTTTAAAATCCAAGAGATAATTAGACCTGTTTCCTATCGCCTCGTACTACCATCCCACTTGCATAAAACTCATAATGTTTTTCATGTATCTGTTTACATCATTATGTTGTTAATGAATCTCACAAACTAAATTGGAAGGAAGTGCAGGTATCAGACGCGGGAACCATCATGGTCGAACCATTATGCATATTGGACCGTAGGGTCCGACAGCTTAGGAATCATTTGGTAGACCAAGTTAAGGTCCAGTGGGACAAGTATAGCCTAAGATCTATTACTTGGGAGGATGCAAAGACCTTACAACAAGATCATCCCTCACTTTTTTGACCACCTCGGGAATATGTTTCCCGAAGGTTGGGTGTATGTAATACCACCTTTTGACTTAGACAACTAGAATGACTTATGGCCTAATCGTATTTTATTTTCTTATTAACTGTGAAACTATTAATGATACTCTTTAAATTTTAGACATATGGACCTATGCGAATGTCAATTCTATGAATTTTTATTGTTATTTTAATTATGACGGATATTATGCAACCTAATTCTAGCTTGAAAATTTTGAAATTTACATGGATACCGAGTTAATGATATGATTAAATGCATTTACATGGTAATAATGTATGGATATGTATGAGTTTGTGTTATAAACTAATCTGCAGATTAATGGGCTATGAAATAGCCAAGGGATGATAGTAATAAATGGTTGAAGTCGTGAGCATCGACCGAGAAATAATATGGTTTGAATCTTAGCATGTTAAATTATGTTTATTAAAATGGATTTCTATAATATGTGGGCGAGTGCAGGTTTTTCAGGTAAAAGATTGTATGAAACTGAATATACAATGACAAAATCCTAGCAACACAGTGCCACTGTATGGTCCATTGTAGGGTGTTGACCCTAGTTCTATTAGGATGGGTGGAGGCATTCCCCACCATGTATCTTCTGAAACCTAGAGTCATGGGAGGACGGTGTTAGCTCAGGATCCCCTAGACGTGTGATGATGACTGCTAGTTGCCTAATGGGAAAGCTTGGTCAAGGTAGTTGGCACTTCCACTTACGGGTTCTATCTGGAATTAGATCAATATAGTTGACTCTCCAAGATATTCTAGTAGAGGAAGGATAGGGATGGAAGATGGAAGTAAGTTAAGGAGACAGGATGACTAGAAGTAGTTGAGAGTGTGTGGAGTTTTTTTTAATCTTATAGTAGAACTACTTGATTTCCTTTCAAAAAATAAACTACAATTATATATGTAAATGTTGCTTGCGTTAAATTAATATAATTGAAGGATTTTGCAAATATTTCAAATGATTTACCATTCTTTATGAAATATATAACATGGTTGATTGGATTGGGAGCATACATTAATTTCATTAGGTGTGATAAATATTTTCATTAGTACACATGCGAGTCATGTATGTGCTAGCTACGCATACATGCCTTGCACATGTACACTAGTATGTATAATTGTTTTAACTTTATGATGTTGTTTATCTGATATGGATGTATTAATCATGTATCATTACCCTTGTAATGTAAATTACTATAACTTCGGGACAAAGTTTCTTGAAGGGTGAGTGTATGTAACAGCCCAATTTGATTTCTTAATGATCATAATTTGTTAAGTTAAATTAAATTAATTATTGAAATAACTATATTTGAATCATTTTGTTATTTTATTATTTAAATGTAGGTGAGAGAATTAATGAGAGGATAAGGCAGTTGGGAATTGAATGAGGGAGGGAGATTCAAGAGAGGAGGATGCGGAAGAGAGAAGGGGACTTGGAAAGGGGGATCTTTTTTGGGGAAGTATTGGGAGAAAGAGGAAGGAGAAAGGAGAGTAATGGAAGGCAAATTTTTTTGGGGGAATTTATTTGGGGAGTTTTACTAGGGCACTGATGTTGCTAGGATTTTGGGCTCGGGGGCTAGGAAATATGATTTCCTATAGGTAGGGAGTCGGAGAGGCTATGTTCCTAGATGGATGGGAGGATTCAGTTCAGTCCATTTATCAAGACAGATGATCATCAGGTAGAGGCAGAGAAAAGGGACAAATTGAAAAGAGCAAACTTCTCTTCAATAGGTATTTCACTAATGATTTTACTTATTGTTGTTTTTATGTAGTTAAAAGTTAAAAATGCATATGTATAACCTGAGATTTAATTTTTTATATATATTAGAACTGAATATTAGATTTACTTGATGAATATACAAACATGAATTAGAGAATAAATTCATTGTTCAAATCTAAACCATGATATCAGGTAGGAGGCTTTACATGATCTACGATCCAAGCTCCCCTTGGACCCCACTACAAGTTGTCCTAGCACCCTATACAACATACCCTCCATGATGCCAAGCCTCACCACTACATCCTAGGTATCTTCTCCCTCTAAACGTAGGAATAGCTATCCATCCTTGAACATAATTGCATATCCCATGTCCTTTAAGGCTGATACTGAGAGAAGATTTACCTTCAGCCCTAGAACAATTAACACCTCTGCCGCCTTCAAAGAACGATCTGACTCTAGCTAGAATCTGACGCATCCAACCCCCTTCACTGCATGCATGGTGCACGCCCCATTCTTCACATGGCAGTCTGAGTCTTTCTCTGAAACACTAAGGAACATTAACCTCATTCCCTTCATATGGCGAGATGAGTCACTACCCAAAACCCATCCCCAACGCTTCCATTTCAACAACCTACTGAAAAACTCAAATTTGGCCTCCCAGACCTCCTGCCCAGTCCCACTTCCCGGACCCTTGTCCAAGGTTGTCTGCAGCTTCATGATACTGCCCGAGTCCTTTTTTGGGTTGCCCAAAAAAATTTGGGCAGTATGCCTGCTTCTCCAAGATTGCTCGCACACTCTGTGGCTGCCCGAATGCCCTACTAGCCCTTGGGCTCAGTTGTTGGCGGTTCTAGTGTCTGCCCTATGGCAGCCTGCGTGGATTTCCCTGATAGCTAAGCCCGTGTGGGTGTACTTGTTGGTGATTGTGTTACGTTGTCACCCTTTTCTCAAGGCGACTGCAATCTGCAGTCGTCTTCATCTCCTACGCTCGGATATGTCTATGTGTCTGGCTTTCACTTCCAACCACACCCACGTCCTCTCTCTCCAATGCCCATGCCTTTTCTTCCAGCCGTCACAAACCGCTACCCTTTCCGTATAAACTGACAACTGACTCAACACTTACATGTGATTTTGTTGCTTATTGTTTTCCCTCTACTCGACGATTCTTTATTTGGCAGTTGTCGCAATTCCCAGTCGCGACCTACTTGCTCTGGCAGTCGTACGTGTACAATTTCCCTCTTTTTTTTAATTATTTAAACCCTGTAGCTCAAATAAAAATTCTCTAGCTGCTGCAAAATCGATCTGTGCAAAATAGTTTATGTTGAATTTTCCTAAACCTAGCACCTGACAATTAATTCCAAGCAAAACACATATACCGAATTAAAGCACAACTAGGTTACTCAATGAAAATAGGAGGAAGCATAAACAACATAAACCATAACACATTTTCACACGATATTCAGGTAAACACCCATGGAAAAACCCTTGTGGGAAAACCAATTCTGAGTTTGATTTTATTAGATAAAATCTTAGGCTCTCATCTTGGGATAATGGCCCATCAAAGGATTACAATTTTGCAGCTAATAGCCTATCTCACCTAGATGCTATCTCCCTCATTTCCACCTGCACCATTTCCTCAGCCCGACCCACTCAGACACAAGTACATGAGAAAGACTCCCACTTTCTCATTTTCACTCATTGTGTGCCTCACACTCTCCTTAGATATGCTTTTATAATCTTCTAATGACTAAAAACCTATCTCCAAAGTGATCAATAATCAAGATCTGATATTGATCTCTTAAGATCAATGATTGTGACTTAATCTCTCATTGAGATGACTTAAATCACTTAAGTCACTTCAAATTTACAAAAAGCCACTTTAGTCATTAAATAAAATCTACTTCAACAATATAGTTGATAGCTAGAAAGTGTCTCTTGGACACCTTCACATGGTAGGCATCGCCAATGCAGAAGTACCTATCCAAGCTACTCCAAAAGCTAACAATTTCCACATCAGTTTGTGTCTACCACATGGGAGTCATCCTTAATACCTCTCAGGACTTAGGAGATTCACTTTGATAAATTAATTATTAAAGTGAATGTACTTTTCTAATTAATGTGAGTTTAATTTAATTTAATGTCTAAGTATTTGGCATTAGTGAATTAAATTAAATCTTAGCCATTATATCATAAAGTGAAGGCGAGAATTGATCTCAGTCTTTGATCATTTTGGAGATCTAGGGTTTTGGATTTAGGGTAAACTCAAGGTCATGAAAAAACATCCTAAGTGAGAGGAGTAGAAAGACACGGAGTGAGAGAATGAGATCTCATTGATTGGGTGAAGGAGTTTCATCAAAGTGTGCAAGGCAGGGTTCGAGGAAAGGAAAAAAGGGGTAACAAGGGAGATAGAAGACAACCAACAAGATCGAAGGACTAATATTGAGGTTTGTAAGGCTTGGCTATTTTATTTTTTGTATTATTTCTTAGGTGGGCCATTATCCTAGGACGGGAGCCCAGATTAATAATAATAAACATCTCATAGTATTGGTTTTCCCTTCAGGGTTTTCCAGTGGTTTTTACCCATAAATGTTTTTTTGCTTCCATTGTAATGTTTTGTTAATAACTCAATTATGCATTTATTCAATAGAAATAATATGTTTGGAATTAATTGTCGAATGTTGGGTTAGAATAATTTAACACGGTATTAGAGAATAATATCTAAAAGAAGGAACCATATTGCACAAATCATGATTTGCAACGAAGAAAAATCATTTTAAATTGTGTAGGTCTACAAGGGTAAAAGTGAAACTCTGAAAGAAAGAAAAAAATTGTATGGTCGTACGGTCGTCATACGGACTGTACAACCATCGTACAATGTACAGATTGGCTACAACAGTGAGTAGATCTAGTCCATGTGAGTTGAGTAAGGAATTGTATAGCTACATGGTGTTAGAGTCAGGATGCAGCAGGATCCTGCAGTGTGGTATCAGGCCAACAAAAGAGAAGTGGTTGCATTAGTTGTTGGGTGTGGCAACAGATGTTGTGAAGGAGGTGGATGGCTAGGACAAGAGTCAAGCGGCAGGGAGAAAAGGTCTATTCGTAGGGCTTGCAACCAACATTTTTAGAATAGTCGCCAACCAGACAAGGAGGCGTGTGCTGAGAGAATTGTTAGGCAGATAGGGAAAGTGGAGAGTCTAAGTAGTTGTGTTGAAAGTTGTGGGTGCTGGGACCAGCGGCAGTTGCCAGCAACAAAACTCCAGAGCAGCCAACCAAGCAAAGGAAGTAGTGGCTCCGTTGATCACAAAAGATACAACTAACAAGGTTGTCAGAGAAGGCCACTAGCCACGTGCGATGTAGCCAACCTTCAGGTAAAGACAAGGGCAGGACACCAAGGCTCAGTCGCCACTGCCAACAAGCCAATAGATCCATCGAGCATCCCAGAAGAGAAGTGTGCAGCCTAGAAGGGCTCAGGTAGCCCAAAAACATACTTGGGAAATAGCATAAGGCTATGGGCAGCTTAGGGTAGGGGTTCAGGAAGCAGGTC
Source organism: Picea engelmannii (assembly GCA_009831015.1). Lineage (NCBI taxonomy): Eukaryota > Viridiplantae > Streptophyta > Pinopsida > Pinales > Pinaceae > Picea > Picea engelmannii. Next base: position 20,342 of record ML830551.1, on the reverse strand, counting down.
CCAAGCAGGGATCCAGACAGCTAGAAAAATTCTTCATTTTTTGTTCCTGAAGGACTAGGCACATATTTTCAATAGATTGTGTTCCTGGAAAATTTAAGATCTTGGAGATGGAAACATTTGGTTTGAGGTATGAGGATCGGTTGGAGGGGCCTCTAAATTTCTTCCATGGAAAGAAAGAATCACATTTCTATTGAAGGAGAATGGACTGTGGAGTCATGAAAATACTTCAGTGACCACACCGACAAATCTTGGAAAGTTGTCCAAGCATGAGGCCAAGGGAGGCCAAGGGAGGCCAAGGCAATGTGGATGATCTTAGATTCGGTGAGGGATCACCTTGTACCTCACCTATCTGAGAAAAAGTCGGCCAATATGATGTTCTCAACTCTGAAAAATCTGTTTCAGATTAGTAACAAGAACTGAAATATGGTATTGAGGGACTGACTCAGCAACACCAAGATGTCCAAGACTGATTCAGTGACTAGTTATCTCACCGGGATCACTCAAGTTCGTGATCAGTCGAGTGCAATCGGCGAGACAGTGATAGATGTGGAGTTAGTGAGGGTGGCTTTGAATGGTTTCATTGAGCCTTGGCCTTCATTCATCGAAGGCATTTTTTCTCAAGAGAAGCCTTCGGGCTTTGACCGAATGTAGGATGATTGCATCCAGGAGGAGTCCCATCGAGAGGCTCTAGGAGGTCCACAAGAGGATTGTGATGAGGAGAACCTTTCACTTTCCAGTCAGGCAAACAAGGGCAAGGGGAAGGTCAAGAAAAATATAGGTGGAGATTCATATTCACAAGTTGGCACAGGGAAGGACCTAAGTAAGGTCAAGTGTTTTAACTATCATAAGAAGGTACACCATGCTTCACAGTGTCTGGAGAAGAATAAGGGCGAAAACATGACATAAACAAAAGTAGTTGCGTTGGAAAAGGCTCATGTAGATGAGTTTTCCAAAAAGTTTGAGCAGGATTTCTTACTTGTTTCCCATCTTTCCTCAGGCACCATATTGGCTGGTGCATGGCTGCTAGATAGTGAAGCCACATGTCATATGATAGGATCATGGGATTTGTTCGAGATCTTTGTAGAGTCAGACTTAGACGTGCATGTGTAACTTGGTGTGGGAACCAAACATGTAGTAAAGGGAACTAGGAAAGTGACATTCCAGATAGAGTTAGGAGGCGTGTTAAGAGTGATGAATGTGATACGGGTGCCAGAACTTAGAAGAAGTGTTCTCTCGGTCTTTGCGATTGAGAAGAAGAGATTTGATGTAGCATTCCAGGATGGATAGGTGTTGATCAAGCCTAGAGGATCTAACTTAGATACAACAGTGGTTCTTGGATTTAGAGAGAGAAATTTGTATATGCTAAAGGGTCGGCCTATACGAGCAATGGAAAGCAACATATTAGTAGAGAACAAGGAGAAGGTAGCTCGAAAGGTTGAGCAACTCAGAGGGAGTCATCCTTTAGGTTCAAGTGGGAAGGAGCAACCTTCCAAGCTTTTCAAGAAGGAGACATGGTATTAGATGGCCATGCAATATGCTCAGGAGAACGAGGCTTCTAGGAGCATGTTCAAAGGCAACAAGTCATCGAAGAAGGGTTCGAATAAGATGGCAGGGATAACTTTCAGTTTAGAGGGAGCAGTCAATCAGGTGGATTGGAGAGCATCCATGGTAGCGGATATGGTAGCGAAGACAGAGCCACCTCCCGGTGGTGGAAGTACCTTCTTCTCTAAGAGGGAGTGTTGATGTATGTAGCATCGAACATGTACTTCCATGTCGGTTTGTGTCTAACACGTGGGAGTCGTCCTTAATACCTCTCAGGACTTAGGAGATTTACTTTGATAAAGTAATTATTAAAGTGAGTGTACTTTTGTAATTAATGTGAGTTTAATTTAATTAAATGCCTAAGTGTTTGGCATTAGCGAATAGAATTAAATCCTAGCCATTAGATCATAAAGTGAAGGTGAGATTTGATCTCATCCTTTGATCACTTTGGAGATCTAGGGTTTTGGATTTAGGGTAAACTCAAGGCTATAAAAGGCAGCCTAAGTGAGAGGATTAGACACACACGGAGTGAGAGAGTGAGATCGCATTGATTGGGTGAAGAAGTACTTTCATCCAAGTGTGTAGGGTAGAGCTCGAGGAAGGAGCAAAGGAGCAACAAGGGAGATAATATCCAACCAACAAGATCGAAGGAATGATCTTGAGGTTTGTAAGGCTTGTCTATTTATTGTTTTGTATTATTTCTCAGGTGGGCCATTATCCCAAGATAGGAGCCCAGATTAATAATAATAAATATCTCATAGTATTGGTTTTCCCTTCAAGGTTTTTCTAGGGGTTTTTGCCCAGAAAATTTCATGTGCAATGTGTTTGGTTTCCAGTTTTTTCTTCCACTGTAATATTTCGCTAATAAATCAGTTGTGCATTTATTCAATAGAAGTAATATGTTTGGAATTAATTTTCATGTGTTGGGTTGGGAGAATTTAACAGTTGATACATATTGCACTTACCATAAACTTAAATAATTGATTTAGGAAAAAAATAATTTGCAAGGTCAAAATCACAATGGAGCTACTATTGAATTGATAAATTGCTTGTAATGAATGCAATATCAACAGTTTGAGCACATTCGTACAACCAATATTTGATTAAGACATTTTATTATGCAAAAAATACAAGCCGTCAAGATTAGGATTTACTAAAAAGAGGTTGGTTGCTCCTCATAAAATAGAAATGCATATGGTTCAACAATATTTTTTACCACCTTGTCGTATAACATTTCCATTGAAACCCAAGGAATAGTGTCACAATGAGGAAACACATTTAAACATACAACAATGACAACATAGCATATGCCCAGACCTTGTTGCCAGATCAAATTTTCATTCAATCATTAGTTACATCAACCAAAACACATCTATAAGACCACTCACAAGAAATATTCACGTGATATTCCAACAAATCAATTAAACTATCAGTATCATCATTTACCATCTCTTGTCACAATCCAAAGCCCACATAACCATATCAATAGGTCTCGGTCCCATAGGTCAGGTTATACATAATTAGCATCATATAACAAATCAATTGGTGAAACCCAAGGTTCGACACCTAAATCAAGTCCTAAGAAACAATTAAGGAATGATCATATGTTGAGCTATCGTTAGTAAATATCTAGGATGTTGAGATTTACAAGAGATAACAAGAGAATCGAATGGAACCAACGCAAACTAAAATTCTGCAATAAGAGAAACATAAACCAACACTAGGATAGCACAATACTTAATAGATATCACACAAGAGGAACACAACCCTGGAGAGAGGAAAATAACCCCATAACAAATGCAATAGAGAGATAAAAAAAACCTAAGCACAAGAGAGAGCACAACATTTTATGTTTCCTTTTGGTAAGTCATTTTTATTAAGAATGAATGAATCACTTGAATTGATAAAATCACAAATGAGAATTGGGTATATATGCACAACTCAAGAGGTAGGGAACCTTCACCAAGAGGGATTATAAGTCTATGCATACAAGGTCGCCCTTTTCCAAACCTAGAAATATAATAATTACAATATAAGGTTGGTCATGGTCGAAAGTGATGCTAATAACATTTTCAACATCCCTCTTTACACTGAATGAGGGGCTAGGGAGAAAAATCATGAATACACAAGAGTGGGTGTATAAATACCCAACTCAATATAACGTCAGTCATGGCTAAAATACAAATGAGAGTGGATGTATAACTACCCAACTCAAGACAAGGCCAATCATTGGTTAAATACAAATGAAAGTAGGTGTATAAATACCTAATTCAATATAAAGTGACTTGTTTCCTAAATACAAATGGAAGTGGGTGTATAAACATCCAACTTAATATAAGGTTGATCATGGCCTAAATATCAATGATAATGGGTGTATAAATAACCAACTTAATATAAGGTTAGTTGCACCCAAAAATGAAGGTTACACTTCTGTAAGGTATTCTACATCCCACATTAACAGCTTATGTCTCTCACCAATGTGATTCCACAAGTTGGTGAAGATGGCTTTTGACAAAGTTATAAAAGAAGAGGTGTTTGCAAGATTGGATCCATAGTAGTCATCAATAAGGTCCTCATCATGAACATTTTTTTTCCGAGTCACTCTCAAAGTGTTTGAGAAAACATTTGTAGGATCAAAATGTGAAGGAGAGATCCACTAAAACAATCTAAGAATCATCTATAGGCGATTCATATGTAATAAAAAAGGGAGAAGATCTTGATGTACTATGAGTATGAACTTCAAGATAATATATCTTCATTCAATCACCTTTATAAACCATTGATCTAGAAAAAACTCTTTTTTTGTTGATGTGTGTGGTGTGGTTAAGTATATTGGAAGATGAGTCCATCGGGCTCAACAACAACGCAAAACAGAAACCTAAGAGAAAGAGGGGTACCAACTTCTTTTGAAAAAAAATAGCAGTGTACCACCCATTGCTACATGTTGTAAACCTAATCCGTTAGGGTTAACATATTTTGTATTATTCACTTGGAATATGAAAATTCAAGTGAGAACCGTCATCAAGAGTCCAAGAGACCTCTTGGAAGACGAATCCAAAGGTCAAGCTCATGTATTTATATGTGCACCATATTAATGAAAAAACATTCCACGGTTATCTCCATTTGCGTATTCTAATAGTGGTATCATAGCTCTATAGTTTTTAGGCCTAAAATACGCTATGGTAGTTGTCCATGGCATCTAAGCAACCTTCGTGTGTCTAGAAACACCTTATTCCATGTGCAGAAACGACTCTTTTCCCTCTGTATGTCTGCCAGTTTGCACCCCTTTGTCTTCTCATTTTGCCAATCTCCCTTGCACTTTGTCTCTCTAGTTATTCTTTGTGACATCATTTATGTTGTTTGGCTCTCGAAAACCCTAATCTTCTACTCTTGGTCTCTACCTCCTTCGACAAGGCTCTCCCACTCAAAAATCCTCTCTCTATGTGAAACCCTAGCTCTTGAAAATTTGTCATTGTACACATCAAGCGAACACAAGCGATTCACGAGAGATTTAAAAGATGACTACGAACCATATTTTTCTTTAGAGGTTGCAATATACCCTTGCTCTGTATTTACATTGTGATGGATCCTTGAAGAAATCGATGATAGGATATATGCTCATGATTTGACCTCAGCTGAGGGTTTCCCTTTATCTCATGCATGATGGAGGAGACAAGGTTGAAGCTTCGTAGCAGTAGATCTATCATCGTTCCCCTCACATTTTCTCAGCTAGATATATTCCAACACATATTACAGGTCATGAACTGTCAAACTTGTTGGTAGCAACCGCTTGAGCTTGTTCTTTTTTTACCGTGCATCATCAAATATTGCAAGGAATTTGCTACATAAGAAAGTGTGTTGTATAAATTTATGCTTATGGTAGAAATCCTAATGCAAGTTTCTATCGAAGCTAAATGGTATAGGATTCCAGAAGCTACCCACAAAATGCATGAAACAAGAATACTGAAGAAGAAGAAGTAATTTTAACGTCCACGAGGCTAACAATAGCCTATGGGACAGACCACCTCACACATTGATTTCAGCAGTTCAGCCCTTTGCATGCTCAACTTGATGATGAGCTCCCCTAATTTCTCCACTGTCCCCTCGCTGAATAAGTCACTCCAAGAGCTAGTTGTCAAGATATTTATATAGTTGTCCATGTTGTCTTTGAAAGCTTCACACTCTAAAATGAAATGCTTTTCTGTTTCCACTTTTCTGGAGGTGCAGAACACATACACCCTTTCTTCCCAAGCTTCTTTTGGTCTTTTTCAGCACCCAGTTTCACAATGGAGTTGATGGGAATTGGTTCTTAATTGGGCAATAAGAATTTTGTCTCTCCAAGATATATTGGCCCCGATGTACGATTTTTGATGATGATTGTATGTGGGATTAAACTCTTCAATATATTACTCTTTCTTTCTCCCGAGCCCTTTATCCCAAGTTCACTTGTGGAACCTATCAATAACAAAAGCCTTTATTTCTTTACTATTCGTAGGGCACTTGTTCAAGTGGATATCCCATTTACTGAGCCATTTAATATTTTGTCTCATCCACGTCTTCTTCATTTTGCACAATATGTCATTGAAGACGACCTTAGGCCACCGACTGTCTTCCATTTGCTCAATTTTTTTTAGATATCTTATGAGATGCACCATAGCAATTGCTTCAATAGGAGCATCCCCCATTTCACTTAGCATGATATCATAAGGGACTGAACTTTTAATTTTAAACTTGTTTGTGATCAAGCGTTTTTTAATCTTCTCAATTTGTTTCCACTGTAAGTCAGATGTGTTGCTGCCCCACACTTCACAACCATATAGAACCATTGGGATCACTAAAGGACCAAAGAGAGTTTGCATATTCTTCCAATCCCATATCTCTGCTTCTCTGCATCTATTTTGAAAAGCATAGAATGCTTTCCAACCTCCCAAAGTTCTTTTCTTTCTGCAGCCTTCCCAACTTACATTTTTGTTGAAGTCAATTCCGAGGTATTTGTAATCTGCCACTTCTTCAAGAGTGTTTCCTTCAAAGTAGAACTTATGTTGCCTATGTTTTCTTTTGCTAGAAAAAATTACCACTTTCGTCTTGCTAGTATTGACTTGCATTCCCACTGTACTACAAAAGCGCTCAAGGGAAATTAAGTGTTCTTGCAACCCAATAGAGGATTTAGCAATCAGAATAAAGTCATCTGCATACAAAAGAAGCCTTATCACAAAATCACCCAAAAGAGCACCATCACCCTCTTGTGAGTTTAACCACTCTTCAAGTTTGTCAATATATAAGCCAAAGAAGGTAGGGGACAATGGGCACCCTTGCTTGACCCCAATATCACTCTTAAGAATTTCGAAGATACCAACTGACGTTATGATTTTGACTTTAACCTCCTCATATAGCCTATGGATGGTTTCTCTAAGATGTATAGGAACCCCAAGTTCCTCCATTATATGCCAAAGCTTATCTCTAGGGACCGTGTCAAAAGCTTTTTTGAAATCGACAAAGAAACAAAAGGCTTCCTCTTTTTTCTCCCACACTTTTTCAATGATGTGCCTTAGAGTTATACCGTGATCAATCGTTGAGTGTTTAGGTCTGAAAC
>ML830551.1:0-11907 GCA_009831015.1 Picea engelmannii | reverse complement strand
CATGCTCATGTGTTTCCAATAGACAAATTATGTCCTTATTTTCCGCGATAGGTCCTAACCCAGGTCCCCGCCTCCAAGGATAACCTCTGCAATTCCAACAAACTAAACTTAAGGAAACCTGGGAATAATTTGATTGCTATTTGTTTTGGTCTACAAGACTTAAAGGTGAGTCTTCACCCCTATTTGTCCAAACTGGCCTTATTGCATATTTTCCTGCTAGTGAAATTGTTGTCTCTTCTTGGCTACCAACTTGTTGTCATGTTTTAGAATGAGGACCGAAAAAGGCAATAACAACTTTTCCTTTGAACAACCATGCCCTTTTTCCCTCATCCCTTGCTTCCCTAACCTTTAACAACTATTCCCTTCTTTCCTCTCGCTGTCTAATAGTTAAATCTTCATCTAGAAAAAAGCGAGATCCTCTCAAGAGTTGCCTCTTGCCTAGGAGAATTTGCTTGACATGATGAATTTTATGGGCCTAGCTCTCTCGCCACTAGGCTTACCCACCCTCCATGTTTGGCAAATTCAGCCTTGCCAAAGCAACTTGTCCATCATAAATTCACTTGTAAGATAGAGAGTACGTTCATTTTTTCCATACTCTCTCACACCTTTGATAATTATGTTTTTTGTCCTACCTTGTCTTTCCTTGTTTTCTCTACTTTGCATGTCATCCCCCTGGTTGTGTGTTTCTTTTTCCATATGAGCACAATTGCTAATGACTTGTGCCCAAGTTTTGGAATTTTTTGTAAAATCTCTTTTCTCTTCGTCCCTTGCTTTCACTCCATGGATGTATGCTTGTTCACCAATTTTCCCTTCAACTTTGGGTGTTTTAGAGTTTATCACCTCTCTAATTTCCACCGTGGGATCTTCCCTGATTTCCCGGCATCCTTCAAGCCTTGCCATTCAGCCTTTGCTTCCAAAAGGGCTTCTTGCAACATGGTCACTCGCTCTATTAAAAAATTATTGTTTTCTGTTAAGTCCTGATTTTCTACTGCCAATAGTTGAATTTGAAGGTCTCTTTCATGCCCTTTGACTTCCAAAACCTCCAATCTCCTCTTGGCATTTAGTAACTCTTGCACATACAGGTCAGATGACCATGTGAGAGGTGTGGATGTGGGACTGTAAAACACATAATCACCATTGTCTTTAGTTATGTTGTTGTTACACCTTTGCAAAGGAGGCTTGTTTGAAAGTTTATTACGAAGGGCCCTTTTTTTCCTTGTCTGTTCCCATTTTAGACGAGCAACTCTACGTTTTAAAATACCCCGAAAGTGTTTGGCATTGACCCAAACCCACTTCCCTACTTTACTTGAAGAGGCAATTTTCACTTGACCTAAATGGTTTGTTTCACCCGAGACGGGTACCTCTTGTCCATTTTTTATGAGTGTTGAGTGTATTGTCATTGCCATATAGGAAAAATAAAAAAAGAAACACAGAATAAGGAACAGGACAATACATGTATGTCCCACCTAAACCTCTTGTTGTTCATGTTCATGTTCTCAGACCCGTCATTGTCCACTCTTGACCAGGATGGCCACGCAAGCTCAATTAGGCTTAGTCTGACTCATTCCTGTTCCCGTCCCATCTCGATCCTGCTTTCAAAGTCCTATCCCTGTTCCCGTCCCGGAGTAATGTTGTTCCTATTCCCGTGTAGAAAACCCATTCTTGTTCTTAGTCCCGTGCAGTAAACCTGCTCAATAAAAATGGCAACTAAGAACTTCAATTATCAACCCTGAAAGAATTGTTGACAACGCTGCCAGTTATTTAAATCCTCCCTCTTCAACCAATCTTCTATGGCAGGCATCCATTGTCTTACCATAATGAAGGTTGTGAGCTAGATGTTGAGTTGTTAATTGTCGAAAACCGAGGATCAACATCTCAATGGGTGTGATGATATATGGCATCTAGTTTGATATGGGACCATCATGGCTTTTGCTAATCACCTATGTACACATGTCGTCGTGATTGTTGAGTAGTTTCCTTTATAGAGAACCCCCTACGATTTGAGGCAATATTGTTGGAAATTCAGGGCATAAGTGTCAATCAATTACAAATAGAATCAATCGTATGTGTGGGTAATATGTTATGCTTTTAACTTCGAAGATGGGAAGGTTCTTACTCTTACACTATGTGTTGTCGGTTTCACTGATTACGAGGAAATGAAGAGATTGATTCCTGTGGGAGGTGGAATGCTCCATCTACCATGAAGTAGAGAAGATAAAGGAAGCCATGATTGTTGAAGAAGGATAGGTCACATAAGAAACCAAAGGGTAGAGTGGAGAGAAATTAAGAATATGCTACCATGGCCTTTGGCCCAGTAGCCAACGATCTTAGTAATTGAAGATTGAGATCATTTTTGTCTTCTACTTTCAAGAAATCGATGTCGAAATTCTCTAAATGTGTTTGACTTAGTGGTTGTTGGCGTGGACTATTATACTTCACACAGGGGGTAACAATGGGATAACATGGCTATAGAGCATCTACAAGACTTAGACGTTGCAAAGGAAGAGGTATATTGAAAATTGTTTTGAAGATGTGAGGAAAAAAACCCAAACATAAAAGTTGTCCATGTCTGGAGTAATAAATTATTCAATAGACATGTAGCTTTTAGCAAAAGGTGAATATCCCAGAGCTTGAAGACTTGCATTTTCAAGAATAATTGTAACTTGAAAATAGACTTTTTTCAAGTTGAATTACATTGTAAACGGGTGCATTTTCAGTAGAAGATGACACCCTTCATTTGATGAGTTTGCATTGTAGAGTTTGATTGTTAAATGGCAGAGTTGCAAGAAACCCTTTGAAGTCTAAGTTACTCTTTAAATGGCTCAAAATGATGAATTATTAGGGTAACTGAACATTCTAACACTCTAATATTGTCGACAATATGGTCACAACTGACAAAGAAACTCTTCTATATGTTCTAACTTGTTTGCAAGTTTTGCAAGCAAAAGTAGAATTGTTTCAAACTCAGACTCAACTTCTTCATGATGAACTTCAATGAAAGAATCTTCAACATTCTGAACTAGTTTTTGTTTAGAACAACCCTCTTTTCGATGATGATTCAGATCAACTATAACACCCTTGTTTCCCCCAGCTTTTAATTAATCATTACTTATGATTTCCATGACATGGCATGTGAACAATTTAATTGTATTATTGTTTAGATTGCCAACAACTGACTGTAGGGGTGAAGACTTGAAGTACTTGTTATTTTCAATTTACTAAATTTATTATTGTTTTAGAGTTTCTATTAGGTTATTTTCAATTTATTATAGAATTCAATGCATTTCCAAAATAACAGCATAAAGAGGATCCCTGAAAGAAACACAATCACAAGGTACACATCATTTTATCATGGGAAACCCTCATGGGGAAGAAAACCCAGCAAAAACTTAATCAATAATAGATTGCCAATACAATGTCAAGAATAAGACCAAAACACCAAAGATAATCGAACACTGAGCATGTGCCTCGCTTCTCCTTCTTCTTGCAACAACAGAAACCTTCAAAAGATGTGCACTAGATGAGTGATTGAGTGAGTGAACAAGTGAGGCACCATCCTCACTTATAAATACTAGTTGAGGAGGTGCTAGGGTTATGTCTCTTCACCAAGTAGGGCCGACTTCTTCCAAGAGAGGTTAAAACCACTTTATAAACCCTAGGGGCCTACTTTACAACTACCACCATATAAATACGATTTGACCAATACACAAAAGGGGATTCAGTCTTATACAAGACCTGACGTGATCAATCCACAAAAGGGGATTTGATCTATAAGATAATAACTCAGTTATAATTAGAATATTCTTTGAAGTTACAATATTTCAACTCTCCCTCTTAACGAGAAGGGTATTCTACTGACATAACCCAATACAACATCATCCAAAGAAAGAGAGGGCATCATCATCATCGGCATCTAGAACACTTATTGGCACATCTATAAGTCATCGAAAGTTTTTCTAATCATCAATATCATCATCATTCACAGCTTGGAGCTGGAGTAGCATCATCATCAGCATGAAGCTGAAATAACATCATCATCATCAACAATAGCATGAATTTGAAACATCAACATCAATAGCATGAAGTTGAAACATCAACATCAATAGCATGAAGCTAGAACAACAATATCACCAACACGAGGCTAGTACAACATCATCAACAACACAAGGTTGGTACAACATCATTAACAACACAAGGATGGTACAACATCATCAACAACATGAGGCTAATACAACAACATCATCAACATGAGGCTGATACAACAACATCATTAGCACGAGGTTGAGGCAACAACACCATCAACACGAGGTTGAGACAACAACATCATCAGCATGAGGTTGAGGCAACAACATCATTAGCACGAGGTTGAGACAACAACATCATCATCATATGGCAACAGAGTGAGGCAGGTGCAACAACATTTTGTGGTACTCTGACATATCATCCTTACCGGACCTTCGAGATCTTCCCAGGAATCAAAAGAATCCCTAGGATATAAAATCCTAATGGAGCTACCATGTGGTACTCTGACATACCGTCCTTACCGGACCTTCGGGATCTACCCAGGAATCAAAATATTCCCTAGGATATAAAATCCTAATAGAGCTACCACTATTGACCACAATTGGAATATACATGCATAGGGACTCTGACAGACCGTCCTTACCAAACCTTTGGGATCTGTCCAGGGATGATCAATCCCCTAGGATATAAAATCCTAACGGAGATACCCGTTGTTGGTCAGGATACCATAGTATCATTAGCAGCACTCACCCTTTCGAGGGAGGTCCTTTCAAACAACACCAAGCTTGTCTCAAAAGTACTCAAACTTCACACGAGACAGAGGCTTGGTCGACACATCTGCAACCTGCTCATATGTGCCAACATATTGGAGCTTTACAAGTCCCCTCTGCACCATATTACGAATGTAGTGATATCGAATCTCTATGTGCTTCGATTTATCATGGAACATTGAGTTCTACGTCATCTTTATAAAACTTTGGTTATCACATAGAATCACAGTGGCTTCCATATTCATATCAAACAAACATGTCAACAACTTATGAAGCCATATGGATTCACAACTAGTGGAACATGTTGCAATGTATTATTTTATTGTCATGTTGAGAGAAATACTGGATTGTTTCCTTCTTTGCCATGAAGTCATGGTTGACCCCAAACTGAAACAACATCTTAAAGTGCTCTTTCTATCAGAAGCACTTCCAGCCCAATCTGAATCAGTATAACCATACATCCTGAAGTCATGATCTCCAGTATAACAAAGACCATAATCCAACGTACCCTTAAGGTATCTCATGATCACATGATTTTCAACTACAAGGTGAAAATGTTTGGGCTCTACCATATACTGGCTCAAGGTGTTCATATCAAAGCATATATCCGGCCTGGTATTCATCAACTACATCAACGATCCAATAATATGTCTGTATAGAGTAGCATCAACCAATTCTGACGAAGTATCAACTAGGATCTTCAAATTTGTTTCCATGGGTGTATTCATGCATTTACATTCCAATATGTCAAATATCTTTAGTATTTGAATTGCACACTTTCCTTGGTTAAGGAAGATCTTCTTTGGGCTCTACCAAACTTCAAGACCTAAGAAAAAATGCATCGGGCCTAGGTCTTTCATATAAAACTCTGCAACGAGCTTCTTCTTACAATATGTGATGATCTTTTCTTCTCCAGTTAAGAATAAGTCATCTACATACAAAAGCAATATAACTGGCTCATCATTCATAACCTTGAAGTAAAGGTTAGAATCAGCTTTACTCTTGGTAAATCCCAAGCTCGTCAAGAAACTATCAATTCTATCATACCAAGATTGAGGAGCTTGCTTCATCCCGTACAGATCTTTCTTCAACCTGCAGACATGAGTCTTTATATCTTCAACTTCAAACCCTCGTGGTTGTTCTATATACACTTCTTCTTCAATAAAACCATTTAAGAATGTTGTTTTCACATCCATCTGGTGTAACTTCCACTTCATTTTGTCTTCAAGAGCTATGATGGTTCTGATAGAAGTGTATCTGGCTACAGGAGAAAATGTATCTTTATAACCAATACCTTCCTTTTGAGAAAAACCACGAGCCACAATCTTGCTTTATGTTTTTCAATACTTTCGTCTGCTGCATGTTTTATCTTTTATATCAACTTGGAATATACCACATCTTTGTTCTTTGGTCTGGAAACTACTTCCCATACATCATTATTTATAATGGACTGGTATTATTCTATCATGGCATCCACCCATTATTTCTTTTGAATGGCTTATTCAAAGCAAGTAGGTTCCTTTTTCTATGAGATCACACATCAAGGCCATATAGCTGGAGAATGGCTTTGGTTTCTTGCTTTGTCTCATGGTTCCTTCTGGGGCACCATATTTCTCTCCATCTTGAATAAGTTCCCTCGCCCAAGATGGATTTCTCTTGTGAGAGATCGTCATATGGAGAGGTTCTTGAGATTCTATCATATCATGATCTTCTGGAATCTCATCATCAGGGTTAATTGTAACTTCCTTCATGGGTTCTGCAACTCTAGGAGCTACAGGTTCTTCTTCATATACTTCTTCAAGATGACATTTCCTTTATCTCTTGAGTGTTTCATCTTCATCAAAGGTTACATCTATGTTGATCTCAATATGATGGTAACCTGGTATGTAAATTCTGAAGGCATTAGAGACCTCACAATATCCAACAAATATTCCATTCTTTCCTGACGGATCCAACTTAGTTCTCTTTTCTTTTGGAATGTGTACAATTACTGGACAACCAAATATTTTGAGATGGCTTACATCTTTGCAAAATCCTCCAAATTCATTTCAGGTGTACTTTCCTTCATTATTTGACCTGAGTATCTTGATTTTTATTTCGGAGAGGTTTTTTACCGAGCCTTGAAATTTATGAGTACTTCATCTTTTGATTTCAAGAAATAAACCCAAGTCTTATGAGAGTAATCATCAATAAATGATATATAGTATACATACCTGCTTAGAGAGGTTGATGGCATTGGACCGCATACATCTAAGTGGACAAGTATAAATCTTCTTCTTCTGGTACATAGGATACATCCTTCATTCATCAGAGTTCATGTCATGTGCTTAAGAGCCAAATATATTTTCCAAGTATCACAAAACATAATCTTCAATTTCTTCCTTGGTGGCTCATCATCTTCAGCTGCATGGGCATGATGTCTTTTGTTATTTCTCTTCCTGTATTCCTCCTTTCTGGAAAGACAGTTCTTAGTAATGTGTCCCATCTATTAGCACTGAAAGTTACACTTTGACTACTAAAGTGCAAGCTCAGTACCCATCAACAGTTTTGTAAGGTAATTTTTAAGATAAAATGTCAAATGGGTAAAACTCAGTCCAGCAATGTAAATCACAGGAAATCCTAGATAGGATATATCAACAAAAGAGGTCTTTTCTAACTTGGACTCGGGTTTTAAAGAGTAATATGAAATAAAATAAGTATTTTATTAGCATCAAGCATTACTAGTAAACAAATGAAGGAAAAGATTTAGACACAAGAACTTCTTATATCAAAGCTTTAAACTCTGAGAACAACTATAACAGCATGATAATCAAACCTCCATTGCAATACATTCATAAAACATCATTTGAAGCATTCAATGACAGTGAATTTCAGAGTGAGAGAGAAATAAGATGGCAGGAAGGAAAACTGATTTCTATTAGAAAAAAATTCATCAAGTCTGATACATAAAATCCAGAGTTGGCTCTGTTACATCTGTATATCACCAAAAGAGTCTTACATAAACCATCTAAACCTCTACAATGAATTCTAATACATATTTTATATCCTAAATAGTGAATGATAGCATTACAATGTGAATTCCATCCTCTAGCATAGGATTCTCCCTTCATAAACTAAAGTAATTACAGTTGTACAAATCGAAAATAACAAACTGCTACAAATAAGGCTAATGCTGGAAACTATCCGAACATCCTTAATATTGCATGATGAAGTGTCCTTTGAGCGCATTCCTCTTCTTTCAAGGTGTCCCTCTAGATTTAAACTAACCCCCAAGAAGCTATCTCATGCTTCTCTAGCCACCTGGCAATCATTGGTCCTCTTGAAATCTCCAAAACATAAGTTTGCAGCATATTTTTGTAGTGTTAACGATATCAGTCAATTCGCAGTGCTTGGCTGTAGAAACCAATTCGCAGCGCCAAGCGCTGCGAACTTTCCTGTCGTTGTTGAATACATCTAGTAGAGCCCCAAAACATCCAAAAACTATCTTTAGAGCTAGAGATGCCTGTAAACACTCATTATTTGGTGTATGAGTGAAAAACTTGATCATAGGAATCATACCTCATCAAAATCTCAAAAATGCAAGAAACAAGCATTTTCCAAAACTGAAATTGTTTAAGGCATTTCATCCATTACTTTTTGAGCCTGGAACTCCTCTTTATGGCTACCTGGGATAACACATCCAAATTCCTCTTGGCTAGTTCTTCCTTAAAAGGTTGCAGCTCCAGTTTAAGTTTTCTGATTTGAGCTTGTAAATCTCTATTTTGTTTGTATAAATTCTTAAGTTGCCTATGGAGAGACAGAAACCTTTTTGCTACAAACCTAGCCTTATCAATAGTTTCCAGATACATATCCATAAGATCATTCAACTTTTTCCTTTCAACCAACCGTTCTCCTTTCAAATTAGCAATTTCATTTCTGGCCTCTTTAAGTTGTATGTTCATCGTTTTAAAGGTAGTTTTCTCAAGAGGAGTGGTTATGTCTATAACCTCAATGTGCTCCTCAATAGGTACAGTTTTACCTTTACCTTTTCTCTTGATGGTAGCTTCCACTATGTCTTCTTTTTCAATACTTTCCTTCTGTGTTGACGATCTAGTAAAAGGTATCCTAACCTTAGATTTAACTGTAACAGAGGGTTAAGGGAAAAGTAACCTCCTTCCTTTTAAGCTTGTGGCTTTAGTTGATGGAGTTTCTGCTGACAATGGAGCTAGTTTGGGTGAAACCTCCCTTTGTGGAGAGTAATGAGATCCCCCTTCACCTTCTTGCTTCTTAGTTGCTTCATCATTTTTAACAATGCCTTTGCTCTTCCTCTTCTTGTTGGTCTCTGTGTGTACAGTACTATCATCCTGAAGAGGGATTTGTACCTTGGATTGTGGAGTAGGAGAAACATTCAATTGAAAGTGTGCAGAGGCAATGAATTTCTCCCAGTCAATGTTTTTCTTCTTTAATTCCTCCATCACAAACATTTTAATCAGACCTGAATGAAAAACACTTGTATCAACTACCTTGGACTTATCTTGTACTCTGTCATCCATTTTTCCAATACTCCTAAACTAATAAAAAGGAAGATTCATAAGATATTTTCCTGTGAAGTGCAGCAAAAGTCTTATGTGGTACTAATAAATCATGTTGAATCTGCCTTCATAGGTATCATATATTTGGATTCCTTAGCATTTTATCAAAACCTTCAATCATGTGGATAATGGGTGTTAGAAAGTAATGGATGTGCTCATTTAACCATAGACAATATAACAATATTGTCACCCAACCATAGGCTGAAGCCACCCTCGAGCACCTTAACCTTGATAGGGAATTATTCCGGAAGAAAACCAATAGCCAACCATGGCTAATGCATAAAGATAACCAATATTGATCAGGAATTCCAACCATAACCAATAGAAAGTCAGAGCCTAAACCAGGAATACAGATTACAGCAACTACCGACTACAACTGCTCCCCAGACTTGTGCATTTTCCCAGTTTCTGCAGTGCGTGCCTCTTCCCAGCTGAAATTTTGAGTTGTCTGGTAAAAAATGAGTTATGGCTACTTGTATTTATACTGTTTTCATGAGTTGTCTAGGCCAACTTCTCATTTTGGATACTAAATACTTAATATTAATTATTTCCTTGAGTCGACTTGTCTTCTAGGGTTAGGTTCAATACTTTAGGGTTTCTTCTTGTTTCCCGAAATATTCTATTCTCGTCGCGGTTACACGTGGAGGTAAATACCTCCCACATCTACCATAATATCAACACTCCCTCATAGATAGGGAGGTATTGAAGGCAATGGTATTGATCACAAACATACCATTGAATGGGTAGCATCATCATAGTCGTACAAACTATCTCATGATTAGATCACGGGCACCATCATCACTATCATTTGATAGCATCAATTGCATCATCTCTCGAAGCCATACTCTATCTGAGTAGTTAGGCATGATGTTGGATAAGTCACTCACTCCATAGAGTGATACAAGGATCATTCTTCTAATCTGTACATGCGTCCTAGAAGAATGACTATCCCAAGGTACGTCGTGGACTACAGAGACCATTCCTATAGGAACGTCAATATAAGACTATTTTCTAATCAAGTTATAGATATTTGTCTCAACCTGTATGCCTTAGAAAAATATCGTTCTTTGAACCATTTTCCTAATCGGGCCACAAATTGTGCCTTAGGAAAATACCGGTCCATGACATGCCAACAAACTGTCAACCTGGATCATTCTCCACAGAGAGAATACCTGTCCACCAACAATTTGTTCTATCTTGGACCATTCTCTTCCTGGAGAATGTTTGTCCACAAGAACATTGACTATCCATCTAGCTGATAATCATTTTCAACAATATTGATAGTCTATATGGTAATCAGAACAATGTCATTCAATAGAAAACAACTCTATCTATCCATAGTAGTACATAACTACAATCCAGTGGTACACTACCACACCATGTAGCACACAACTACTTAATCAGTGACACATAGTCACAACCAGTGGAACACATCCACCACAGTATCATACATCTATTGTCCAGAGACATACAGTCTCCATAGCAATCATATCATCTAATATCAACCTGCACAATATATATATATATATATATATATATATATATATATATATATATATATATATATATATATATATATATATATATATATCATGATATAAATTGAGTCATCTGGGCCATGCTTCCACTCATATATGTGAGATCTGGAAGAGAATTTTCCCTCAGAAATTAAAACATCAGTCATGAGCTATCTGGACTATTCTTCTTAAGCATAGAATAATAATTGTCCTGATTTTTGAGCCTAGACCATTCACCTATCCGAGCCATTCCTCCGGCACTAAACAAAGTGCAACCTAGAAAGAATGAGTCTTCCCTAGGGAACACATGTTCCTGATTGTTGAACCTGGACCATTCACCTAACTGGGCCATTCTTCCAGCACTAAAAAAAGTGCAACCTGGAGAGAATGATTCTGCCCTAGGGAATGATTGTCCAAACCATTTCCTAAGGAAATGATTGTCCTTCACCAACCTCCAAAATGGACCATTCTTTGAAACTGCTCACCACTGTGAACTTCAAAAGAATGACTACTCGACAAGGTGGACCATTCTACTTGACCACTATTGAGAGTGATTTTCAAGAAGAAAGACTATCCTAGGCCATTCCCCCACACTGGCCACAAGGGGAATCGATGTCTATGGTACATCAGCAATCTATCGAACCATTTTCACTACAAAAATGATCATCCGATCTGGACCATTTTCCGAAGTGGAAAATGCTTGTCCGTCAGAAATCTCAAACCACTTTCCGAACTGGAAAGGAACTGCTCATCCTGGACCATATTTCAAACTGAAAAATGGTTGTCCATAAATCAATAACACATCAGTGCTCCCTCCCAACCTGGGAGTCATCTCTTCTCTTTTCAATAAGGAAGTCGTATCTACGAGCTCCAGCTTGTTTCTTGAGTACGCAAATTGTTTCCATCTTGGACAGAGGATTTACCAAAATATTTGTTATTTTCTCATCTGTGGAGATATATTGGAGAACCACTTCTCTTTTCTGGACCTCATCACGGAGAATGTAATGCTTGATCTCAATGTACTTC
>ML830550.1:84014-95369 GCA_009831015.1 Picea engelmannii | reverse complement strand
GGCACATGTCCCTAGTTGGAGCCACTATTACCATATATCTTGCATTGGTGGCTTTGCATTAGGACCCCATGGTCACTTGGCAGTGTCAGAGCAGCATGCATGAGAAAATTTTAGAGCACCAGCCTTGGTGATCATGCCCTTGGTGACATTCTTGATCATCCTTTTCAACACATTTATGGTCCTTATGGTGGTATGCTTGGTTAAGAGGGTATAGCTCTCTCCCCCTTTATGTTTCTTGGTCATATTTAGATCCCCAATAGTTTCATCACAATTGTTTGTTCACATTGGAAGCATCATACATGTACTTGGGCACTTCCCATTGAAGATTTCATGAATTTCCATCGAATTATGATTTATTGACAGGTTTTCCTAAGTCTAGACTAAGGTTCCAATATTAATTATTTAAAAAATTCACTACCTTAAATTAATCTTGGGCGCCTTATCTATTTTGGTTATGAGCCCGCTAGGAAATTAACTTCAAGTCTTGAAGTGGGGCACATCACATGGGTCTCACATGTAAAGGGGGAAATACATCATTTGTTAATTTTTTAGCTAGATAAAGGGGGCGCACCCTTCTTTTAGGTATGGCAGCCTATCTTTTTTGTAAAGGGGTGATGTTGACTTTAGCAAATGAAGTGGGGCCCACGTAGAAAGAGATAAATGGTATTATTATTAGTCCATGTTGAAGGCATAGAGGGACTATAGTGATTGATAATTCGTTGACTTCATATTAGTTTGTCTTTTGACCAAAAATATTTGCATAATCTCTATTGTTGGAACTAGAGAACTAAAAACATTGATTTGTATATAATAAAAAATACCATATATGTCATGATCTGATTGGATAATAAATTGGAGGTTTTATTGCGCTTCACTATTCCCAATGTTTTATATCTTAGCATATCCAAAGTTTTTGATCATCTACGGTTTTTCTGAATTTTTACTATTTTTATTAAATTGTTTAGATATCCAAAAAATTTAGCATCAAGAGTCAATTTTTATTAGTTGACTTCTTATTAGTTTTTCCTTTGACTAATTTTTTTTTTGCATAGTCTCTATTGTTCGAACTATTCTTATTATTATTACTATTTTTTTTTATTGTTATTATTTTATATTATTATAAAATAATATAATAATTATTTTGTGTACGTAAAAGACCTGCCACACTGCATTATTTCTTAAATGTTTACATATCGCGACCCCTTCGGCGGTCCTGACAGACTTAAAGGTTTACCTAACATGCCTCACAGCCTTAAATGTTTACTTAACAGGCCTGTTACAATACATTTTCTTCTGATTTTTTTATACAATGTTGTATGCCATGAATATGGGCAATATTGTTCTTCAACGACATTATTGGTTCACAGGTTGGTGCTTGTTCGCTAGTTTCTTGTTTTCCTTTTGTTGTTACTCTTGTTTTCATGTTGGTCTTGTTGCAATTTGCACACTTGGGATTCTGCAACCGCGATTGGAACTATGTTTATGTCGTTCCCCATTGACAAGTGGGTTTCGGGGCCATGTTTACCTTCCTATTTGTTTTTTGTTGTTTGATATTTCCAGTTTGCAAGTGAAAAATTTCAATATTGGAGATGCCTGAGTCAAAATCCTCTTGCAGAACATCTTTGTATGTGAGGAGAAAATATGATTTCATTTTTTATATGTCATTGTGTCTGCGATGGAGGTGGGTTATGTGTCGAGCATTGGTGTTCAAGAACGAGACCAAAATAGCATTACAGTCATGCTTCTCTAGTCGTAGTAGTCACATACAAATATGGTTTGCAAGAGGACTTTGATCACTCCCAGTATTGAAAATTCTCACTTGCAAACTAGAAAAAAAGCAAACAATGAATAGGGATGCAACCATGGCACTGAAACTTACCCATGAATGGGGAACGACAAAAGCACAGTTCCAATTGCGGATGCAAAATTCCAACCGTTCAAACTGCAAATTTCTTGAATGTTTACACAGTGGGAAGACTTTGGACAATCCTCACATCCTTAAATGTTTACCTGACAGGCCTCACAGCCTGAAATGTTTGCTTAACAGGTGTGTTACAATACATTTTCCTCTGATTTTTTTATACAATCTTGTCTGCAGTGAATTTGCCCAGTATTCTTCTTCACCGACAGTCTTGGTTGACTGGTTGATGCTTTCTCATTGGTTCGTTGGATGCTTCTTATTGTTGTTTGATTCAACTTTGCAAAGTTGAGGTCCTGCAGCTGCAGTTGGGCCTTTTGGTACTTGTTCACTAGTTGGTTGTTTGTTGCTTTCTCTTGTTTGCTTCAACTTTGCAAGGCTGGGGTCCTGCATCCGCAGTTGGACCTGTTGTTGCAGTTTGCAAGTCAGGGGTTGCGCTTTTGTCCTTCCCCATTCACCGGTGGGTCTCAGTGTCGCAGTCGCATTCCTGCATTACTTAATAGGCCTGTTACGATACATTTCCATCCGATTTTTTTTTATATACAATGTTGTCTACAGTGAATATGGGAAATATTGTTCTTCAGTGGCATTATTGGTTCACTGGTTGATGCTTGCTCGTTTCTTGTCCAATGGTTTCTTGTTTTCCCATTGTTGTTTCTCTTATTTTCATGTTGCTCTTGTTGCAGTTTGCACGCTTGGGATTCTGCAACCACGATTGGAACTACTCTTTTGTCATTCCCCATTGACGGGTGGGTTTCATTGATATGTTTACCTCTGTATTCGTTGTTTGTTGTTTGTTATTTCTAGTTTGCAAGTGAAAAAATTCAATATTGGAGATCCCTGAGTCAAAATCCTTTTGCAGAACATCTTTGTATGTGAGGAGAAAATTCAATTTCCTTTTATATATGTCACTGTGGGTGTGATGGAGGTGGGTTCTGTGTCGAACATTGGCCTTTAGGAACAAGACGAATACATCATTACAATCTTGTTTCTTTGGTCGTAGTAGTCACATACAAAGATGTTCTGCAAGAGGATTTTGATCACTCCCAGTATTGAAAATTCTTACTTGCAAACTAGAAAAGAAAAAACAAACAACGAATAGGGATGCAACCATGGCAGTGAAACTTACCCGTGAATGGGGAGCGACAGAAGCGCAGTTCCAATTGCGGATGTAGAATGCCAACCGTGCAAACTGCAACTTTCTTAAATATTTACACAGTGGAAGGCCTTTGCACGGTCCTCACAACCTTAAATGTTTACCTAACAGGCCTCATAGCCTGAAATGTTTGCTTAAAGGGCATGTTACAATATATTTTCCTCCGATTTTTTTATACAATCTTGTCTATAGTGAATTTGGGCAATATTGTTCTTCACCGACATTTCTAGTTGATTGGTTGATTCGTGCTCGTTGGTTTGATGTTTCTTATTTTTGTTTGATTCAACTTTACAGAGTTGAGGTCTTATAGCTAAAGTTGGGCCTCTTGGTACTTGTTCACTGGTTTGTTTTTTGTTGCTTGCTCTTGTTTGCTTCAACTTTGCAAGGTTGGGGTCCTGCATCCGTGGTTGGACACGTTGTTGCAGTTTGCAGGCTAGGGGTTGCACTTATGTCCTTTCCCATTCATCGGTGAGTCTTAGTGTCGCGGTTTCATTCTTGTTCATTGGTTGTTGTTTGCTATTTCCAGTTTGCAAGTAAGAATTTTCAATATTGGGAATGTCTGAGCCAAAATCCTCTTGCAGGACATTTTCGTATGTGACTACTACGACCAAAGAAAGAGGAGTTTGATGTTGTCTTGGTGTTGTTATTGAAGTTCGTTGTTCGCCAAAGATCCCACCTCTGTCGCATCCATAGTGACATGGAAAAGGTTGACAAATCTATGGCAAGTGCATTCAGAAGAATATACAAAGAACATGAAATAAATCATATTGATACTATGCAAATGATACGTGCACTTCAAAATACATTGCATAATCTTCAACAAATATCTACTCAACAAACAGTCGACATTGCACTTTCCCTGCCCTTGGACTATGGTTCAAGGAAATGTGTCTCTACAAACACATCTCCACTTGAGAAATGCAAAATTGGAACATGGTTTTATAGCTGGGCCACCAAAAATACTATTAAAATAAAATAATATGAAAAATGTTGAAATAGATATAAACAACATCTCTTTGGACTTGAACCAGAGTTTGTCAAGATCGAACTATATGTCATAGATGAGAATGTTTTTCCCATATTTAATGTGTTTTTATGGCTTCATAATTATGAGACTAAGTGTTGTTGTGTGAGGGATAAATTTATTATCTCCTTTTCCTTTTCCTCTTCTATACTTACATGTTTTTCCCTTTTCTTCTTCCCCTCTATTATCCATTTATGGTTCTATACTTAGTCACATTTCTATGCTCGCAGGTTCCCGTGGTGGCAAACTGACAAATTCTCATCTCCATCTATATCTTCACATCATGAGTCCAATCGACCATCATTTGTTTGCATACTTATCCAATTTTATGACCGCGGGTTTGTGGATAGGCGCTATCGAACTCTGGTACCGCGTGTTCGGGGTATACATATTACACCCAAAAATTTGGTGATCTACAATTTGACCTCGGGCTCCTCGAACTCGCAAGCCTGACTCTACCTACGATGACTTCGTCTGACCGACCCACCTTTCCATACTTAGTCGAGTCTTCAAAGTTTCACGGGTTCACAAAAGTTTGAAAGCATTTTTCGTTCCCCTCCATCCCCGCCGACTTCCACCCTTCCCAATGGACATTAATTATGCTTTTACTAGTGACAACTCACTAGACATGTTCGAAATATTGGCATTAATAAGAGGAAATCTCGAGGACACCTCCCATTAAAACTCATTAACAGGCGAATATTATGGGATCTAATGATTATTTTGTGTCCATCTTGAATTGGAAAAATTGTTGGTTATTTTAGTTTTTTTAAGGCATCATCATAGTAAGAGTGCAATATTGTGCTACCCCACTCTCATCGACAAAGGTGTTGACTTCATGTCCCTCTTTAATATTGTGCATAAATTACAGGTTGTCATATTTGAGAATATGCTTGCACATGGAAATGTTAGCTCATATGTTATTAGTGACAACTCACCACACATATTCGAAAATATTGGCATTAATAGGCGAAAAGGTCGAGGACATATCCCATTAAAACACATTAAACCAAGATTTACGAAAGATTATACTATCATCCTCCAGCGTTCATTTTAAATACTTATTCCCATTTCCCTCTATCATCGAAAACTTGGGCTTTAAGGTGCCTTCCTTGTAATGTTCATGGTCATTCACATGTGAGACAACTTAGATATGTCATTCAGGCCCAATTGAAAGACGAGGGAATGGTTTTATGTGACGTCATCTTTGTGCGAAAAAAATTATGTTAGCCAATAGAAACTCGGACACAAAAAATTCAAGTATCTTATGATTGGTATTCTCCGTGTATTTGATCATTTGGTTGGTTGAAAGGTCTGCCTGAAGATTTGTATGTTGAACTTCTTTGTTTTGTTACTGGAAATTGGAAGGGACTTTCAAGTCACCTGCAAAATGATCCTTTGTTGAAGTACATAGCTTCTTCCAACAACACAGATTTGGCAAGTGTATCAAATCCTGCAGACCACAAAAGAATTTATCTTTCGTCAAAGGAGTCGAACATATCGTGGCTTACAAAATGGTCTGGAATATTCGGAAGTGATGCCAAATATTACTCCATGCGCGAATATACTCAGAAGGAAATTATAAATTTGGATCCTCACGAATGTGAGAAACTGTATGGGTGATTGAATCAACATCCTAAAATTACAAAAGTTTCTATGTCAAAGTTTGTCGAGCGACTTCTGGGTGTGGTAACAAACTTGACAGAAATCAACTTCTTTGTCAAAGTTTGTTCACCGACCTCTGGATGTAGTAATAGACTCCACATACAATCAACTTTCTATCACTACTACACATTTCTTTCACTATTCCTATGCATATAATTGCATATAAGTCGAAGAGTTAGTCGCTCTTTGCAATAATATTATCTTGGTAGTTGAAGGTGGGTATATAGCCAGGGAACGAGGCTCTCAAAAGTTTATTATGCATGCATCGACAAGTAAGTGGGAAAATTTAATGGGAAGGAATTATGGACTATGGACTTTGCAACACTTTCTGAAGATTACTTTATACTACCACCTTCTGCAAGAAGTTTGACGTATTCAAGTAATGATTTGGTTTTTGAAGATCACCTTTTATTACCACCTTCATGTAATCATTTTGTTTCATTCTTTAGAAGAGACCTTGATGTAGTAGACATTCCAGAGTTGTTTCCACCGAATGACAATCTTCTTGTTGTTTCACGTGCTTTGAATAAGGAGAATGCATTTCTTCTATTGCAGTAGATCCGATATTTGAAAAAAAACGGAAGTTGCTCGATGCTTGAAGTATTGAATTGTATGGTTCAATTAAATCGCCATGGCGTTGCTGCAAGAGTCTCTCGAGTTGTTCATCAGGATCATAGGTCGATAAGAACAAAGTGCCTTCTTGGTCATAGAGTGCTTCCATCCCCAGCTTTTGTTTGCACAGGTGCTTTTATTGCTACCTTCTTTCTTTGTCCTAGTGGTGGATCCTTATATCCCAACCAACATGATGGAAATAAACTAGCTCTAGGGAATTTGATCGCTTCTGGGGATTTGAGTTGACTATATATTAATTTCGGTTAACTTAAAAAAGTTTGTGTGTGCAACCTAATGTTAGACATAGAAAATACAATTTCTTATTTTTTAAAATATAAAATAATGTATTATTTTAACACATGATTGTTCGAAAAATTTTGTGCGTTGTTTAGGATTCACATCCTTCAAGGATGTTAATTAATTACACAATTAATATTGCTTGTGCCAATGCAATCGACCCGTTATCAACTATGGAAATCGCATTAACACTGCAATTTCAGATAATAAATGTCTGACATGTACCTAATGTCGAGGTCTTCATCACACAGGACACCCAACCTCCAAAGATTTTCGGACTCACATCAACATTGTAATTGTCGAGACAAAGAAACACTAAAGTCGATGCTTTTTGCACGTCTGAAAACCCTGCAGTCTAAGTGATTTGGCAATGATAGGTCGTTTCAACATTCCATCTTCACTCTACCTGGGTTCACAAACGTTTCAAAGAATCTATCACTACCTATCATCCCCACTACCTTCGTGACCTTCCCAATGCACATTAATTATGGTTTTACTAGTGACAACTCAACACACTGGCACGAAACAATTGGCATTAACAAGCAAAAACCTCGAGGACATCTCCCATCAACACGCATTAAACCGCCATTTACAGTACTCCGAACGACCTTCGTTCCTTACCATACTTACCCAATTTTTTCCACGTGTTATGTGATATACATCTTGCACCCAAACATTTCATGATCTACAATTCCACCCCGAGCTCCTCCAACTCGCAAGCTTCACTCTACCTGGGTTCACAAAAAATTTCAAAGCATTTATCGCACCCTTCCATACCCACCACATTCTCGCCCTTCCCAATGCACATTAATTATTTCAGCCTCTAGATTGCACTTCCATTGTTCTGTGACCTACAAACAGCACTCGAACCTCCGCAGTATACAAACTAACTGTCAGACTCCCACATCGTCCCCTCTTTCGTGTTACACATTATGCATTCAAAAGTTCTGAGCAATATAATTTGACCATCGGGGCCTCACGTATTCTGGGGAACCCTTGTCACCCTATTTTGGATCCTTGGGTTGGCGGGTTCACAAAATCTTCAATTCCTAGTCACTATTTCCTGTGCCTGCCACCTTCATACTTCTTTCCAAATATGCAACAACAAAGGTTTAATGATAAGATTTCATCATGAAAAAATCGTAAAGATTGTCATTAATAAGAAAAAGGCTCGAGGAGATAGTCACACTGACTATCCCTACACAACTTGTCCAGAAACATGGAGAAACGATCTTGCTAGGTAATGGGATATCTATTACAAATTTCAATATATTAGCGAAAACAAGTCCGGCCTACCATTTCCCTATTCCATACTTAGACACTTTTTCGATTGCGGGTTCCCGGACTGACGAACTCAAGATTGTGTTTCCAGTGTTCTGCGACTTGCAAACAGTACCTGGAGTTTCGGGATATAAAATTTGTCCCCTGGAATGCCCTATCATGAACATGACCGTCCGTCGTTCCTTTCAATACTTAGCTGCAATTTGGTTGTATGTTCATGACGTGGTACATTTCCATGGTTGCACATGTTGCAACTATTGTGTATCGAGTCCAGCTTATTGTTTCCCTATTCCATACTTAGACACTTTTTCGATTGCGAGTTCCTGGACTGGCGGGCTCAAGATTGTGTTTTCAATGTTTCGCGACTTGCAAACAGTACCTGAAGTTCCACGATATACATTTTGTCTGCTAGAATGCCCCATCATGCCCTCTTCTGTGTTACGCGCGTTACGTGTTTTGTGGTCAACACTTCCAAGAAATACAATTTGACCCTCAGTCCCTTACCTCTATTGGTTATATCTTGTAACCCTATTTTGAATCTCGGTCGACTGCTTTCGATAATTAGCCATTCCTTGATTGTTGTTCCCTATCCCCACCACCTTCGTACTTCTTTTTGGATATGAAATTAATAAGTTTTAATGCTAACAGTTCGTCATGCAGGAACTGTAAACATTGACATTAATGAGCGAAAGGCTCGAGGAGATCTCCCACACTTTTGTGATATACAAATTGACTGTCGGACTCCCAGGACCCACATCATCCCCTCTTCCGTGTTACACATTTTGCACTTAAAAGTTTCGAGACATACAATTTGATCGTCGAGGTGTCACGTCTCCTGGGGAACCCTTGTCACCCTAGTTTCAAGCTCGTCCGACCGCTTTCCATACTTGTCCATTTCATGGAATCTCTTTCGTGGATCCTCGGGTTGGCGGGTTCACGAAATCTCCAATTCCTAGTCACTATTTCTTGTCTCGCCACCTTTGCACTTCTTTCAAAGTATGTAACGACCAATTTTTAATGCTAACAATTCATCATGCAACAACCGTACAGACCGTCATTAATAAGCAAAAGGCTTGACGAGACAGTCACATTGACTATCACTACACAATTTGTCCAAAAACATGCAGAAAAGATCTTTCTAGGTAATGGGATATCTATTACAAATTTCAATATATTAGCGAAAACGAGTCAGGCCTACCATTTCCCTATTCCATACTTAGCCAATTTTTCAATTGCAGGTTCCCAGACAGGCGGGCTCATGATTGCACTTCCAATGTTCTGTGGCCTGCAAATAGTGTCCGGAGTTTTGCAATATAAAAATTGACCTCTGGACTATCCCATCATGCCCTCTTCCGTGTTATGCGTTTTTCACTCAAAACTTCCAAGACATACAATTTGACCATCGGGCCCTCACCTCTCATGGTTATACCTTGTAACTCTATTTTGAAGCTCGGTCGACCACTTTCGATAATTAACTATTCCTTAATTTCTCTTTCCCATCCCCATGACCTTTGTACTTCTTTCTAGATATGCAATTAGTAATCTTTGATGCTAACATCTCGTCATGTAGGAACCGTCAACATTTCCATTAATGAGCGAAACACTCAAGGAGATCTCCCATTAATACGCATTAAACCAAGATCTACGGAGAATTATATTATCCCTTCTTATTGTTCATCTCAAACAGCATGGAATGTCTTTCACGGGTCGTCGCGTTGGCGCATTCACAAAATCTCCAATCCTTAATTGATCTTCGTCGTACCCACCATCTTCGCACTTCTAAGTATGGAATTACTAGTCTTTAATGCTAATAGTGCATCATGCAACAGTCGTCAAGATTTTCATTAATGAGCAAAAGGATCGAGGAGATATCCCATTCACATGCATTGGACCAAGATTTGTGGAGGGTTATATTATCCCTTCCAACTCTTCATTTCAAACATCGTCTGGAGAAAACGAATGTTCTCGTAAACTTATGGCAACATCTCAACAACAGTTCTGTCGAGATACAGTGAATATCTTCGAGCATGAGGACCAAAACTTCCAGTGGTCCAAGGCATACTCTTACTATTCATCTTGTTTTGCCCCGAACGAAGTGATTTGGATCTCTGGAATCGCTCGTGTAGGCTGTGTCCCTAAGGTTTTTGATTGTAAGGAGGTGGTCTCTTGATGCGTCGAAAAATGTATTTCAAGCCAAAGAATTATTCCACTACGTGACCATTCTCTTGTTTCTTTGTCACCTTAGTTCTTCCGCAAGATGTTAATATTGTCGAAGCCAACATTAACTTTTAGAGGACAAGACTGCAAGTAGTTCCTAGAAAAACATGATAATGGGTTGGACCTCTTACTCAAGTTCCTGGGAGACCTAACAACAGTTCCTGAAGATATCACAAAGTTGCAAGTCAGTTCCTTTAGAAATCCATTTCGGAAAAAAAATTGGTTGTTTACAAGAATAACGAGACAAGAATCCACGACAATCATTTCCCGTATGGT
This sequence comes from Picea engelmannii, assembly GCA_009831015.1. Lineage (NCBI taxonomy): Eukaryota > Viridiplantae > Streptophyta > Pinopsida > Pinales > Pinaceae > Picea > Picea engelmannii. The sequence goes on along the minus strand of ML830550.1, from coordinate 84,923 downwards.
TCTTTATATTTTGTATTTCACAGTCAAGGGACAATCCACATTTTATTGGGGGAAGCTAATTTCCATTGAAATCTATTCCCAATTGTCACTATTCAAAGAAGAGAATAAATTTGATATTTCATCCTACTTGGTTTTCGCAATAGCGCATTGTTGTTTGCTTCCAAAACTGTCTCTGTCCAAGAAGATAAACTATGAATTCGACCCAGTAATGTTCTCGTACCAGGCCATGTGGAGGCACAAGGCCTCTTATTTTTTTTATGGGGTTTTTAATGACTTTGTCTCAGTTTTTAAATATTTATTGTTAGGAAAGGATGCTCCTCGGATGTCTGGCCAGGAAACCAAGTTTTTGGACAGGAAGGGGACACTCAAACAAATGGAAAATTACAGTGCAATAATGATTTTTGGCTCTAAGGAAAATCCTTCTTTCCTTCCATGTCACGTCACGGACAAGATGTTTATTACATAAATAGCAAGGCAATACAACTACTGGTTGCATTTTTTCAATGGAAAGAGAAAAAAATAGTTCATTCCTCTGCCTTGAAAAGTCAGGGACTTTGTGTTCAGGAACGTCAACAAGATTGACGAATTTGCAGGCCATTTCAAGAAATTGAACCTAAGATATGTTGAAAGGCTAAGAGGGTTCGACCCTAATGGTATTTTTCGAGAACATTTACTAGCAGTGGGCTTTAGCATCTCTTTTATCCATACATGCCTGTACGAAGACAGAGACAATGATGACAACACTCCTGCTCCTAACGATGGCGACGTAGAGACATCACAAAGCACAACTGAAGTGTACATACAACAAGGAAAAGGCTCTGGTGAGAAGAGTGTCCAGTCCCCGGACAACACTCCCAAGAGCACGACATCATGGAGTATCGCTTCAATGGCCCACCCCAGTAAGAAAGC
>ML830550.1:71122-83914 GCA_009831015.1 Picea engelmannii | reverse complement strand
GCATTTCTTCCACCAAATGTGGCACGAATTTCATGGTTGAATAGGCCGAACACAGAGATAGAAGAGACTTCTTCCTTCCAGTTGTACATTCAATGCATGAACAAAGATTTTGGACAGTTCAATAAATCATAAACCAAGTTGATTTTAATCCTAACAAAATGCTGTAAATCCACCCTCTTGAAACCTGGTTATAACTCTTTGGGTTTGCACATAGTCCTCTGTTTAAATATTAATCAATACAAACTTCTTTTTAATGAACATAGATATCAGTTTCCAGATTGGACTCGCTGAAAATAAAATGTGCAATTCATATTCCTTCCAGCTGTATAAGAGATACACAAACAAAGAATTAAGGGATTGTTATAAATCCATGACATATTTTAATATGGTGCAAATTTGATGCTGTAGATTTACCTTCTTGAAATTTGATTGCAGTGATGGTATTATTAATTCCCGAGTGTCTTGTTGGTGCAACTAATACCATTAGTGCGCTGTGCCTCTGGGATGTATATCCTGTTATGAAAATGAGTTTTAGCAATATACCAAGCCACAAATACGTTAGCATGAATCCCCTTGTTTGTTTGCCAAATTTTTAAATGTTGGGAATGAGCTCAGCCCTTAGAATGTTTCCTCTTGTGAGCACAATTTTGAAACCAAAATGAAAACTATGTTACCAAGGCTGTTGTACAAATCTAAAAATTTCTTAGGGACATTTCGTCAAACAATGTGTATGCAACCTTGTATATTTCCTTATTATATCCCCAAATAATATGAATGCTTGCTGTTGTAGCTTTTGGTAACCAAAGTTTGATTCGAGACACTATTGCTAGTATGTAAACAGTAAGTGTGAATGATGCTTCCAATAATAAATAATAAAGTACCACCTTAAGAATAAATTTTTTTTCCCACTTCACAAATTCGCCTAGGTAATTTTCTACCAAATTAAAGCCATACCCAACTCTCAAATGGTGGAAAGACGGGCGAATTTGATGACCCAACTCAAAGATGAACCTGGGTAAATCAGTTTCCAGATCTGTAGGATGAAGAGAAGGTGCCCACAACTTAGATTTGGGCATTAGAAATGTGCTGGCTTGAGAAGAACAAACCCATAAAAATTCTAGATTTGTTCTTCACCAAAAATGGAGTTGAAATAATAATTTTAGATGGATGTAGAAGTGCTCTCCAATGCCTATTAAGTCCATTGGGTGTTGAGATTTTATGTAATTTCAGAAGTTATTTCTAAGTGTAATTGTATTGGTTATTCTTAAATGTAATTGTGAAATGGTTTATTGATAAGTCATGTCTTTTAGGTCTTTTAGAGTATAAATAGAGGTTATATTGAGTCATTTTGATAATTCATTGAATATAAGTACAAGAGAGTAGTATGCAATTATCTAGGAGACTATTCTTGGTCCATGTCTGGGTCTCTTTGGTCTTGATTTCATGAAAGAGCATTGTATGACATTGTACAAGTTGAAAGAATCTATACTGAGGAAAGTTTGCAGGGTTTTCTCACCCTTGATGTTTTCCCTAAGGATATATCTTATTGTTTTGTGGATATCTATATTTTAGTTGTGATCCTTTTGCATATTAAATAAGGATAAATGAATATAATACTTTAATTGTTTGAAAAACAAAAGAAATCAACATGGTATCAGAGCAACCATGAAAAAGAAGATTTTCCGTAGATTTTTGGAAGTGTTTTGGAAAACTAACTTCATCTTCCTAGGCAAGATGACTACTGACACCAAAATTGACGAGACACTGGAAGGAGAAGAAAAATTCAGAGCATGGAAGTACAAAGTAGGCCTCCTTTTGGAAGAACATGATTTAGAAATATTTGTTGAGGAGGAAGTTCCAGAACCAGAGGAAGATGAGGCCAAGGCAAAGCATAAAAATAACCAGGCCATGGCTAAGAGGATTATTGCAGGCTCAATCAAGGATCATCTGATCCATCATGTTTCTCCATTAAAATCTCCGAAGAAGATGATGGATGCATTGACTCAATTATTTGAAGGAAAAAACATCAACAAAAGGATGACATTGAAAACCCAGATGAAGAATGTGAAGCTTCAAGAATGGTCTCCCAAGGTCATGGGACTCATTCATTCAAGGGATATGCTCAAGGAGGAATCTAATCAAGTTTAGCAGATTATGGGAATATTGCACTCAAGAGGAAGCAAGGCTGGTAGCAAGAGAAGAGAAATTGAGGGACGATGATCAAGATTTAGCTACTCATACAAGGAAAGGAAAGAGTAAGAAAGAACCCTCATCCCCAAAGAAACCTCAAAAGTCGAAGAAGAATCGAAGAGATTATTCAAATATTATGTGTTTTTGTTGCGAAAAACTGGGACACTTTGTAAAATTTTGTCCCCTTATTCTTAAACTAAAAGAAAAGGAAAAGGGAAAGAGGCATCATGCTCATGCCACTACAGATGATGAACCACTGAAGAAAATTGCAAGAGAAAATGATTCAAGTAACGATGACTACGTCCTAATATTAGCGCTCATAGGAATAGTCACCCCTGGAAATGATACTTGGTTGGTGGATATCGATGCTTCTAAGCACATGACATGGTATAAAGGCTCTCTGTCAAACTTAATTCATAAAGACTCACCTCATAATGTGAAATTGGGTGATGATTATCAGTATTCGATGAAAGGAGTAGGAGAGGCCTCCTATAAACTAGATTTCGAGAAGGCAATGAGGATGAAGGACATGCTTTATGTACCAGGTTTGAAGAAGAACCTTCTCTCGATTTCAGTTTTGGATGAGAAGGGTTTCATGATTGCATTTGTAGATGGAGAAGTTCTCATGTAGCCAAAAGGAAAGAGGTTTGATGATGCAGTTGTTATCGGTGTCCAAGAAGGAGGATTGTATAAATTAAAGGGACACTCAGATTCAACATTGATTCATGACATTGTGAATTCTAGTGAGCTATGGCATAGGAGATTTCCCACCTACACTATAGAGCTTTACCAATCGTGAGCAAGATGGTAACAGGACTACCAGAGATTCAGGAGAATCCAGATGGCATGTGCAAAGGTTGTGCACTAGGAAAGAATGTGAAGAACCCCTTTCCAAGCAGTGATATTAGAGCCAAAGGAGTCTTGGATATTGTACACTCGAACTTATGAGGACCGATATCAACACCATCACTCAATGGGTACATATATTATGTATCTTTTATTGATGATTACTCATGCAAAACTTGGATTTACTTCTTGAACTCAAAAGGTGAAGTATTTGGTAAGTTCAAGGAATTCAAGGCACTAGTAGAAAACCTAACAGAAAGGAAGATGAAGATGTTTAGATCAAACAATGGAAGATAATTCACCTTAGATGAATTCTTATATTTCTGCAAAGAAGTTGGGATTAAGAGGGAGATCTCTACTACTTATAATCCACAACAAAATGGAGTGGCAGAGAGAAAGAATCAGACGATTATGGAAGCAGTAAAGGCCATGATCCATGATCAAGATTTACCTATGTATCTATGGGAAAAATTTGTGATGACAACTGTGTATGTACAAAACAAAGGTCCCCATCCAGTTCTTGAAAACAAGACATTGGAGAAAATGTTTTCAAGAGAGAAGCTAGAGGTCACCATCTGAGGATATTTGGATGTCCTGTGTATGTGCATATCCCCAAGGACAAGAGAACAAAGTTGGACCCATCTAGAAAGAAAGGTACATTTTTTGGGTACAGTGACACATCGAATGCCTACAAAGTACACATTCCCGGTCACTAGAAGATCGAGATTAGTAGGGATGTCACCTTTGATGATGATGTATTTTTTCACAAGTCAAAGCAGGGTCGTGTAGAGGAATCTCATGATGAAGAGAATGGAGTTCCTAGAGCCACGTAGAAAAGAGAAGTGGAAACAGATAATCCATTCCCGAGGATCAGGATATGGCCAAACCATAGAGGCCCATGAATAATCCTACACAAAAGAGAAGACCAACTTGGGCACAAGAGGCCATCAAAAGATGCAGAGAGATATGGTGCCCAAGATGGATCATCTAGGAAAGTCAAGAAACCAAAACTATATCCTGACTATGTGGAATTATTGTGTGATATCATTGGTGTAGAGCCTACCATCTATGAAGAAGATACATGAAAGAAAGAATGGAAGGATGCCATGGTTGAGGAATACCCGCCAATAGTGAAGAATGACGTTTGGGATGTGGTTCACAAACCCAAGGAAAAATCAATTGTGAGCTCCAAGTGGATATTTAAGATGAAGCATGCTGCAGATGGAAGCATTGAGAAATACAAGGCTATATTTGTAGCATGAGGATTTTCTCAGAAGGAAGGAATTGACTATGAGGAGACTTTTTCTCCTGTGGCAAGATATACTTCAATAAGGGTTTCTCTTTCAATAACTACTGTGATGAAATGGAAGGTTCATTAGATGGATGTGAAGACAAATTTTTTGAATGGGGTAGTAGAGGAAGAGGTTTACGTGGAACAACCACAAGGATTCGAGACACATGACGGGGAGATGCATGTGTGCATGTTAAAGAAAGCATTATTTGGATTGAAGCAAGCACCGAGAGCATGGTATGGTTAGATTGATGGTTTTATGATGAGCTTGGGATTTACCAAGAACAGTGTAGATCCTAACCTTTACTTCAAGGTTGAGGATGATGGACCAGTGATATTACTACTTTATGTGGATGACTTGTTCTTGACATGAGTGGAGAAGCTCATCATTGAGTGTAAGAGAAAACTCATTGCAGAGTTCGAAATGAAAGACCTAGGTTTGATGCACTACTTTTTGGGTCTAGAGGTATGGCAGAGGAAGAATGAGATCTTCCTAAATCAGAGAAAATATGTTGTGGAGATCCTGAAGAGGTTCGAGATATTGGACTGTAAACCAATGGCCACACCAATGGAATCAAATATGAAGTTGTTGGGTGATACGACTTCAGAGGTTGTGGATGCTACATTATATAGAGAGATGATTGGATCATTGATGTATTTGACAAATACACGACCATATATATGTTTTGTTGTGAACACCCTGAGTCAGTACATGGTTGACCCCAAATGTGTTCACCTGATTGCAGTAAAACATGTGATGATGTACCTTAAAGGTACAATGGATTATGGGCTCAAGTATGTTGCAGACAGTGAGATGAATCTACTTGGATATTCAGATTCAGATTGGGTTGGTAGTGTTGAAAACCGGAAAAGTACATTAGGATGTTGCTTCACTTTGGGATTCGGTATGATTTCATGGATCAGTAAGAAGAAGTCATGTGTAGCACTCAGTATGACTGAGGTAGATTATGTAGCAGCATGTGCAACAAGTCGCGAAGCAGTGTGGCTTTAGAAATTGCTGTCTGGATTATTCAATATTGCGATGGAAGTGACCTGTATCTTGTGCAACAACCACAGTTGCATAAAGTTGTTAGAGAACCTAGTGTTTCATGATAAGTCGAAGCATATCGAAATTAGGTATCAGTATATCAAGGATATGGTGCATAAGGGAACAATGAGGCTCCAATATGTGTCTATCGATGAGCAGGTTGCAGATATGCTAACAAAGCCATTGTCAAGGACGAAGTTCGAGTACTTCAGGGACAAGCTTGGTGTAGTCCCTCTTCAGAGAGAGTGATGGATTCAGATGTTATCGCAAGGTAGTGGATGTCATGATGACATATTGTAGCTATTGGAGAGCTACCCACCAAGCCTAGATGCATGCTGAAGAGACAAGGTGCAAATGTTATCGCAAGGTACTGGATGTGATGCATAAGATTTCCGAGTTTTCTGAGGGAAACTGGATAGTCTCATGATGACATGTTGTAGCTATTGGAGAGCTACCCACCAGCCCTGGATGCATGCTGTGAAGTCACTATGGATTTCCTGTGATGTATAGATTCGTGTGTCCGACAGTGAATGGTCATGGGCTCGTGTGGATGGCAACAATGTTAGAGTCTGTGCCTGATAGAATACCTTCCTCATTAAGAGGAAGTGTTGAGATTTTATCTAATTTCAAAAGTTATTCCTAAGTGTAATTGTATTGGTTATTTCTAAGTGTAATTATGAAAGGGTTTATTGATAAGTCATGTCTTTTAGGTCCTTTAGAGTATAAATAGAGGTTATATCGATTCATTTTGATCATTCATTGAATATAAGTACAAGAGAGTAGTACACAATTATCTAGGAGACTATTCTTGGTTCATGTCTAGGTCTTTTTGGTCTTGATTTCGTGAAAGAGCATTGTATGACATTGTACATGTTGGAGGAATCTATACCGAGGAAAGTTTGTAGGGTTTTCTCCCCCTTGAGGGTTTCCCTGAGGATATATCTTAATGTTCTGTGTATATCTATCTGTCAGTTGTGATCCTTTTTCATATTAAATAAGGATAAAAGAATATAATACTTTGATTGTTGGAAAAAAAAAAGAAATCAACATTGGGCTCATGGGGTCAAATGGACACACTCTCAGGGGTCCATTTAGATTTAAAATAACTGCTTGTAGATTTAAAACCATGCAATTCCTGTTTCCCTATAGTTCTAGAAATGTTCGTGAAGATTACAAATGTAGATAACCCTCACTCTAGCATGAAATCTTGAATTTTCCCAAGAGATTATTCTTTAGATCTACAACCAAGTTTTGAGAAAAAAACCCTTGCAAGAACTTCTAATGGAAAAATACAAGAAATGAAAACATAAGGTTACCCAACTCATGATAGAATATGAGACATATCCATAACTAGAACCCAACAAGAATTGGAGCAGAAAAAACTTAAAAGTGTGCCTCACTCAACTATCCAAGAGACAAAAATGGAACGAATTAGAACATTCTATTCCTCACTCCTTCAACCGTGTTTACAAATGAGGATGTGGCTCTATTTATAAGAAATGAGCCCCCCCCCTCCCCCCCCCCAAAAAAAGAAGCCCTCTTTAATAAAATATAAAGTCACTAGCTATGGGGGTGCAGAGAGGTCTAAGTCTCTCTCTTAGAATCTTAGTTACAAACCTTAGACTTTTTTGTAAAAATTGTCATGAAATAATTTCTATCCACATTGAATGGGTGCACCCCACCTTTTTCATCTCTAAGGTTAAATAATAATACAATTTATCTCTTTCTACATGGACCCCTTGGCGATAATGTAAGGCCCATATCGTAGTGGTATGAGTTCCCTATGGGGGACATGAGATGCTCTTTCTGCAAGAACAACCAAACATTGTCACCAACTTGAAATGTTTTTAGAACTCGATGATCATTGCATCATTACTTGTAGTTGGTCTTTTCATTCTGTAAAATCATGAGCTTCTTGCTAGATGTGCTATATCTGCTTAATGATTTTTTTTGCTTTGTATACTACCTGATTCTAAGCACGAGAGTACTATTATGCAATGGAAAAAGATACATTAATTGGGGCCAATGGATGGAACACAATGCACACTTGAAAATGATTGTAGCCAATAGAACCATGAAGAGTTTTGTTGTAACAATGTTGAACATAAGGAAGGATTTCATCCAATGTATGTAGATTCTTGGAGTTGTACATTTTGAGGATATGTACAATCATCATGTTGACTACCTTTGTCTTTCCATTGTTTTGGGAACATAAGAAAAATGATTTGGTTATTTTGGTATCCATTGACCAAAGATTAAACCAAAAGATATTTAAGAACCTATTTTCCCTTAAAAAACAATGGTCTTTGGCAACCCAAAATGAACCCAAACATGTTTAAAGAAGAGCCTAGCAATGGTTTCTATTATGACACTCTTCTTGTTGGGTTCCAAAATTTCCATTTCATAGAACCGATCTATAACCACAAAAATGTAATAATTATAGTGCTTAGTTGAGGAAAAACCAAACATAAAATCCAAGGAGACTAACTCCCAAGGCTTATATGGAGAGGGAAGAGGACTGTACAATCCAGTCTTCTGTATTATTGGTTTAGCAATAACATAGGCTATGCATGATCCAATATATATATATTGACATCATGTTAGAGCATTAGCTAATATAAGTACTACAACATTTCCATTGTTTTCTCCATTGCAAAAATACCCCACCCTCTAATTGTAGTGTGCCTACTAAACCATCTTCTAATGAATGCTTGAAGGAACAAGTAGATGGTCTGGCCACAAAAGTTCATCATAGTGGAAAAACTAAAAAACTTTGTTACTTGCAACTAGTGTCTAGTACATAGTGGCAATAGTGGCAAAGTTAGGATTGTTGTCATACAACTAGGGCCACTCTAAAGTCTCATGCCCACAATAATTAAGGATTGTGGTTAGTTCCATAACCATAGGTCTACTGGGGTAGTTTGCAATTGATTGATGTTGTTTTTGTATGCTTTTTTTGTGTGGAATTTTTGAAGGTACATGGATCACTTCTAATGGTGCATTAGAGGAAATTTGAGACTAAAATGGGCCAAATGAGACAAATTGTGCTTGTTGAGTTGGAAATTCAATAATCAATAGAATTTCAAAGAATTAAATTGATGATAATCATTGTAAGTTTTAAACATTACAGTATATCACTGTACACACAAAATATTTATAAAATAGAAATAAAACAAAAGCATTCACACAGAGTACTTAGAAATTTACCATGGAAACCCTTAACTGGGAAAACCAAGAAATGTTTAGAGTCACACCTCTAACTCTCATTGTATCTAATTAACTATTTAAAATACAATATATATGATTCCACAACATTCAAAACTCCGATCCATCAACCTCAATTATATTCTTTAACTATAATTATATTACAATGGGCCGAAAAATTGTTGTTCAAAAACAACCCAAAAATGGACCAAAAATAGCCCAATTTATTTTTTTGGGGACAGAGCCCTTGAACCCTTGGATGGGGGGGGGGGGGAGACGTTTCCCCCCCTTGATGCACCCAACACATGAAGCTAATTATGAAAAGAATATAACACATACCCAACATTCTCCCACTTGTTGTTTTCTCTACACCAAGAGAACTTCTTAGTACTTACATATTTTGTCAATGAATCTACAATATTATTTAAAGTGTCCACCTTCACCAACAACACCTTCTTTTCTTCAACCATTTCTTTCAAAAATTGATATTGAACATCAATGTGCTTTGTCATAGAAGGATAAGAAAGGTTATTTGCCAAAAGATTGCACTTCAACTATCACAATCTAACCTTACAACTTGCTATACAAACTCAATACCTGAACATAATCTCTATAAACAGACAAATTCCTTACTCGCATGAGTGGCTACCATGTATTCAAATTCAGTATTTGAGAGTGCAACTACAAATTGTCTCTTACCAATCCAACTGATGGATCCTCCAAATAGGTTAAACACATAACCACTTGTAGATATTTTGTGATCCATATCTCTATCCCAATCCACATCAACAATTCCATGTGTGTCCAACACTATGTCTGCACCAGGTCTTCCTTGGTAGAAAATTCCATAATTTGTAGTGCCACTCAAATACCTGAACCCTCTTTACAACTGTCCAATGCTCCTTCCCTGGTTTTGACATATCCACGTTGAAAACTCCCACTAAATGTGCAATGTTTGGTCTAGTACAAACCACTACATACATCAAACTGACAACACTAGCATAGGGAATATGATACATTCCCTCTTCCTCTTCTTGTGTCTTTAGAAACTGATCAAAATATAAATTTACACCTACATGAATAGGGACATTGATCGGTTTACATCTTGCATATTAAACCTATGCAATATTATCTCAATATATTTCCTCTGATTCAACTAGATTTTCATGTTTTCTCATTCTCTTCTAATGTCCATGCTCAAAATAAAATTTGTAGCACCAAGATATTTCATATCAAATTTAGAGGACAATTGAGTTTTGATACCCCTAGTGTTTTCCTTGTCGTTTCCAATCAGCAACATATCATCAACATACATAACCACATAAATAAAATGATCACCAACTATTTTGAAATACACACAATGACTAGATTTTCTCCTTGTGAAACCAAGTCCCAAAACATAAGTATCAAACTTTTGATACCACATCCTTGGATATTTCTTTAACCCACTTAGGGACCTTTTTAGCTTGCAAACCACCTCTTTCTTACCCTTCACTGCAAAACCTTTTGGTTGTTTCATGTAGATTTATTCTTCAAGATCCCCATGTTGGAATGTTGTCTTTACATCCATATGTTCTACTTCAAGATCAAAAGTAGCAACAACAAACAAAATAAATATAATAGAAGTCAATTTAACAATAGAAGAAAAAATGTCACCAAAATCAATTCCATCTACCTGGGAATATCCCTTTGCTACTAGGTGAGCTTTATACTTCTACACCTTACCTTTTACTTTCAAATTATTCTTAAACACCCATTTTCTACCAACGACCTTTCTTCCAATTGGAAACTAAATTAGATCCCAAGCCTCATTTTTATCCAAGGCCACCATTACTTCAACCACAAATTCTTCCAAAATTTACCATCCTTTGAATCCACTGCATCCCTAATATTCCCAGGATCATCATCAATAATAGATAAAGAAAAACTAGAGTGAAAATAAGGTGGAGTATACCTTTCTAGTTTCCTTATTTTCCGAATTGATCTCCTTAATACCGGAGTCTGGGGTTCTTCTTCTTCTGATTCATGTTCTTCCGTTGAGTCCGATTCTTCACCCTCCAACTCAAAATATATTTCCTTTAGTTATTTTTCCTTTGGTAGGAATTCCTGTTTGGAAACATCTTTAACCTATCTAAAGACAACATCCCAATTGTAAACAGTCTTCTTAGTTACTGGGTTCCAAAGTTTATATCCTTTTATACCATCTTTATAACCAATAAAGATACACTTTTCAACTTTATTATCCAACTTACTCCTATTTTCCTTTGGAACATGTACATAAGCATCACACCAAACACTCTAAGATGTTCATGAGAGGGTTTCTTACCAGTCCATTCCTCATGTATAATTTTGTCCACCAACATTGATGAGGGTGATCTATTTACTAGATAACATGCAGTAGCCATTGCCTCTGCCCAAAATTCTCATCCTAATACAACACCAATGAGCATGCTCCTTGATTTTTCCACCAATGTATCATTCATCCTTTCTATAACCCCATTACGTTGAGGTGTCTATGGAGTAGTATTTTGCCTTTGTATCCCAAATTTCTTATATAATTCCTCAAATTCATTTCCACAGAACTCTCCACTATTATATATCCTCAACACCTTTTGTTCTTCTCTATTTTATTCTCCACAATATCCTTAAACTCTTTAAATTTATCAAAGGACTCATATTTCTTTTGAAGGAAATAAATCCATGTATTCATCAAGAAATCATCAATGAATGAAACATAGTACATAGATTTTCCTAGTGATGGAACATGCATAGGTATAAACACATCATTGCATACTAAATTTAAGATTCCCTTTCTCTTGTAGCACTAGATGATAATCTTACTTCATATTTTTACCATTTATGTAATGTTCACAAAAATCAAAATCCAGTGTGCAATCAAACATACCTTCAACCATACCTTTATAGTGGAGTGTTCAAACGCCCTTCTCTCCAATATATTAAAGTCTTTGATTCCACATCATTGTATTTTCTCCATATATAATAGGGGTTTTGTCTTCTTCATTTCCACCTTCAGGAAAAAAAGAACTATGACACCCATTGGTGATAGTTCTTCCCAATAGCTTGTACATAGTTCCATTCTGAACTCCCCTCATCAACACCATTTCTCCTTAAACCATTTTGCAGGTTTCCTTTTCAACTACAATATGTACACTTGCATCACTCACCTTACTTACAAATATCAAGTTTCTATCCAGTTTTGGAATGTGAAAAACCCCAGTGAGTGTTCTAATCCTTCCATCATTGAGCAATAACTTGAATTTTCCCCATCCCATGATTTTGGTTGTCGATTCATCCCCTAGGAAAAAACCACCTCCATTATAATTTTCATATTCACAAAAACACTCCCTGTGGGGATTCATATGAAAAGAATCACTTGAATCGATCGACCATACATCATGATCTTCATGTGTGATTGAAGAAGATAAGTACACATCCCATCCTTCCTCTAAGCAGGTCTTCCCTTTTGTAGAAGGAACATCATCGTATCCCTTCCCTCTCTCAACACTTTTAGATCTACAATCTGTAACACCCTGTTTCCCCCATTTTGTAAAAATAACTGGACTGGCCAAGAACTGTGGCAAACTCATAAATGTGAATATGTGATGTAAATGGACCTTGTGGAAAAGGTCAATAAATGTGAATAACATTATGGATTTATATTGCAGGACTGGTGAGAGGGGATGTGCAGAAAAAGAGACCACGGTGGCGGTGGAAGGCACCTGGAAAGGTGGCGTTAACTTCCACTGATAATTAATACCGTATTTGGACTCCACTGGCCCGGAGAACCAAAAGCGGCTTGCTGGCCCTGAATTAAATGTCTTGTCAGCTGGAAGGTAGATGGCTCCTCATAAATTTAATGAGGGATGGGGAGGTGAACCGACTATTCGTAGAGCCATCATGACTGACCAACAAGAGGAAAATCGCGCCACACACAACCTCGCAAGAGGATAAGGCATGGGGTAGAAGCGATTGGGGGGGGCAGATGCGAGGGGAGAACTCTGGCGATATGCAGAGTGAGTGATAGCATAGAGGAAGGAGAGTAACCTTCACTCCTGGTCACTGGAAGACAGAGACGCAGTCTCACAACATCGTGGTCTCATCTCGGGGGTGGCTAGTGGTAAATCCGCTAGGAGTCGCTAAGCCTATGGTTGGGTGGAAACGAGCACCCCTCTCAGCAATTGCATAACCCCTG